>JAJGOT010000371.1:657500-820000 GCA_022457155.1 Cladopsammia gracilis
ATCTCCAGACCTGGGGAAATCAATAACTGGAGGTCTTGCTAACCCATTTTGATAGGAATCCTGGTGATGGTGAAGGTTTCTTGATTCTGAAGCAGCAAGGCATGAATGGTCACTTGTCAAGCACCTTGTTCTACAATAGAAATGTCCCCGTGACAACATGGGAACTCTTTGGAGCATCATTTACAAGTTTCACAAGGATTCATTTCCTAATCTTCTTAAACCTACTGCTGTGGCATTGACTTTGCCCATTCATACTGCAGACTGTGAAAGGGGTTTTAGCCTTCAAAACAACCTGAAAAACCGTCAGAGAAATAGGCTTCTACCAGAGGTTGGACACACTGATGGTAATTTCAGCAGAAGGGCCACCTTTGCAAGAGTTTCAATTTGAACGTGCTTTGATGAAATGGAAGGCTGAGAAATCACGAAAGATTTTTTCCACATCCATCAAGGACCGCAAGTAACTTTGTCCCTCTAATATTCTTACAGGGCCCCTATTTTACAGCAGAGGCAGGCCTGCAACTCCCCAAGGCAAAATCCTGGTGAGAACACTGGGGGGTATTTAATTAATTATTCTTTAAGTTGGACATTTTCAGACTGGTAGCAGGAAGGAGCGGGTGTTTTCATGTTATTTTCAGCGAAATTGTAAAGGTCTTTTGCATTTTGGATAAACTCCTGCCTCTAAATAACTGCCATATCTGCTTTGTTTCAAATTGGCCCCCATGCCATCTTGTGGACCTTTAACATGAACGTCTTGAAGTAGTTGTGAATTGTTCCGTAGCCAAAGTCTGAATTTGAGAAGGAAACATCTCCCATGCAGTGGCGACTCTTGCATTGAGCAGAGCAGCCATCAGTCCACTCATGCATCACTTCAACATTTATTTATTTCTTCCAGATATTCAACTACCAGTTTCCATACTTGATGGACTGAGTGATGGTCATGCTTTGTGTCTGGGGAGATGACAAACAGGTGTTCCGTGATGATAACTGGATCTTCTAAGGTGCTCTCGATAAGCGCATGTCTACGTAAAATGGTAACATGTATGAATGCCTGTGTCTGGGAGTAGAACTGACTCTGCAGCTGATCCTGACTTGTGCAGCTATAGTTTGCAGAGTAATTATGGACACAACATACATGATCTGGAAGCAGATGTTCGATCAAAGCTTTCATTTGTTTGCTTTACCAACTCGCATGAAACTGGTGGGACGAAAACTCATTCAGCAAAGTCTTGAAATTGTCAAACATGACACCTGGAGTCATTTCATTCCTGACCAGTTGAAGCTTCGTCTTCTCTTGCCCGTCCTAGCTTTGGCCAAACAAGATGTATTCACATTTCTACCACATTACTGTGGGAACTAGAGAGCTGACATCTTTTTCCTCATTCATAAGGTCAAGTTTGTCTACGCCACATCTCTCACACTCTCTTGATGCACTTTCAGGTTATAGCTTCGCCCTTCTTCCTTAGCACACAGCATCTTGTTGACCATATTATGTGACCCTTCACGCAAAAAGGGGGCTTATGGATTTCACTAAAAACCGTGAACTTTTTTCACGGTCACGGTGCGTGAATTTGAATTTTCACGGCGTTAATTCAAAATTTCACGCCATGTTCACTCAATGCTAAAAAAATTTTCACTCTTGGCGTGAAACTAATCATGCCATGAATGATCAGTGAACACTTTCATGCCGTGAAAGTAATGTGATCAGGGTAAACTTTTGTAAAATTTCGATCATTGTTCCCAATGTTTACATTGAGACACTAGGTAACTTTACAACATAACCGGTCTTTTCATAATATTTGCTGCCGGCAGGCAGTACACTAATGGTGTAGAAAGCAAAATTTTCATGTCTGTCTGTGGATTTTCGGAATAAACAGGTCACATTCCACAAACAAGGGCTTAATTGAAAAAAAAGAATGATCAGATTACATTTCACACGCAATTTGCATAAAACATTTATGCATCGGCCTGAATAAAGGCAGAAATCACGCTCATTTTCGTTAGATTTTATTTTTACATTCAAGTGAAAGTTATTTTCGTCCATAAAAATACAATTTTCATTCAGAAGTTTCCAGACACGAAACGACGTCTGTTTTCTCAGGCTAGTATCTCACGCACTATCTACGGTAACAAGATATCTATAACGCAAATTCTCCACTGTAATTAAATGTATTTAATTCAACCAACATGTGACAATTATTTTAAAAAAAGTAGGGCCCAAATGGGTCCGTATGTTCTGCTCATATAGCGTAAATTGTGTACTATACAAGCAAATATTATTTGACAAACAATTTGAGTTCATTTTCTGGTGATCAGATGTACTGGCAGGAACGCTGGCGATAACTCAGTCAAGCGTAAAGACAGGGAGAATTAGCTGGCTTCTCAACTAGATTCAACGCTTCCTTGACAGGCTTGACAGGCTAAAATTAAATTGTTGTGGCAGATAAATTCTTCTTTAGCAGTAATTCAGTTTTTAATTTAAGTAAATAGATGGAATATTTTTCGAGTTATGAAATTTGTCCAAACATGGTTATGAGCACCGAACAGTCAATCATTCAGTTGAGTTTGTTAACAGTGATGGTGATAATATGAATAAAATGGAAGGGCAATGGCATCAAACAAAGGTTAAACTGCCTCCATTTGGTGTATGTATGTGGCAACACATTCACAAAGAGGACGATTTATTTCAAGCCTTCCTAACATAACATATGTAGTGTTACCATAATACTAAATGTAAGCTAACTAGTTCGGGTCAGTGCTTCACCTTAATCACTATAGATCAGCACTTAACTCCAAAAAAACAATTCACTGATGGCGTGTATTATACACGATACATATACAGTATATGTAGTGTTACCATAACACTAAATGAAAGCTAATCATTTCGTATCAATGCTTAACCCTAATCACTATAGATCAGCGCTAAACTCCAAAAACGCAATTCATTGATAACATATTTTTTTATATAAGCTTATGTATTCATCCAGCTGTGGACAGCGTTGGCAAATCTTAGTGTTTTCGTCATTCTTAATTTATTAATGTGTTCATCAACTGCGGGACCGCAGTGACACCTGTTTTACCTTACGCTTTCAGAGTGGACGGGTATTGTAAAGTTTAGGCAAAGGTTGGAAGCACAAGAATTAAGATTGACGACCGGGCTATTTTTCAATTTTAGCAATTCTCAAAAACAGTATTACCCGACCGTCCGCACGGTACATTTAGACCATACAAAAGTTCACAAAAACAACTTTTCTCTGTCTAGAATAACTAGTACGACTACTTTCCGAATAAAATACAGTTTTTGTCAAAAATTGCCCCAGAAACTGATTTGGAAATCAAAATTGCAAAATACACAAACATATTTGCATAAGGCAACGCGAGTGAAGACAGAAAATTAAGTCTTGTTTTGTTTACATAAAATCGCTTTTCAAGCTATGCAATGAACGAACAAACACACAAAAATGGACAACACAATCTTCTTTCAAAAAATTCTAATCAATCTCCATTAGTTTATGTTTAAAAGCAACACACCATTTATAGCGCATCAAGGCAGAGCTGTCCTCGATGAAATTCAAGATAACAACACGACTTAATTTGAGCACGTTTCATAAACATGTCTCCAAAACTTAAGTGGAACACAAAGGAAAAGTCAATCAAAAATTGATATCAACATAAATTGCCATCGAAAAATGTGATTTATTTTACCTTTAAGTCACTGGACCGCTTGGGAATTCGTTAAAACTCCGCTTCTTCGGTTCTGAAATCCGTAATAAAAACAAGGCATCTCCCCGCATTGCACCTGCATTGATAAAAACGTATGAATCAAAGCAAGATTTTATCCCTGAAATCTCTTCTTTTTCTACTAAAGCGGCTTCTGAGTATCCCTTAATTAGTATCCCTGTCTTGAGTAGCAAACCGCGAAAAAATGCAGGAAAATAACTTTACTGCTCCGCTAAACACTGCGAAAGATCCAACTTTTCGGCTGTGTAGCTTTTGCAACGTCATACGCGCCCGTGAGTTTGTCTTGCGTGACACATGTCACGGAGGTGCGCCTGCGAAACATTCCACTAGCCATGACCATGAAAAATGACAGGCATAGGTTCTATGAGTATGGGGCTGCGCAGCCGGGCCTTCTGCACGGGGATTGCTCCGCTAATATACATCAAACAGACCAAACAGGGTCTAGTTAATGCCCTCACTTGCTTAAACAAAAGGCAGCTTGATAGCCATAAGATAAAACCCGGGGCTGGATCGGACTTCTTTAAAAACAAAAGCAGCACTGTAGTGAAAAGGCAAATGGGGACTGGGACTGGCAGCCTGATGGAGAAGAAGCAGTTTTGATAGCTCCGGTGTAGCCTCATCTTTTATAGAGTTTAAGTACATAAAATAGCTAAATAAGTGTTAATTTAGAAACAGTTCTTTTGTCTTCGACATGCCAGACAAAAATAAAGCAAAGAAAGTATGAACAAGAGAAGTAACAAGCTTAAGCAGTGAAGACGGATGTGCTTCGCAACACGTGGACGATGCCATGTTATATGGAATATTCAAGCTAAAGAAATTGGACGTTCTCGACCTGATAAACGGTAGGCTAGAGAAGATTGAAAATTCAGTGAGTGATATCGAGAAAAGCTTGAACTCCTTGACAGAAGACGTGGAAAAGATTAAGATGGATCTGGACTCAAAAGCAGATATAACCAGGGTCGCAGCTTTGAAAGATGAAATAGAAGAACTGCGAAACAGGTCAAGGAGAAACAACTTAGTCTTTTATAACATCCCAGAAAGGGCTGAAAGAGCAGATTGTGTCTCCTTTTTTCAAAATTTCATTTCACAACACATGGGCCTTGAAACTTTACGCAGTCTGGTTGAGTTAGAACGAGCACATCGCACGCCAACTAGGATATCAGTTTCATCTTCCAGTTTTCCTTTGTTACACCAATAAGATAAAAGTATTATCTAATGCAGCCCTTCTCTTGAAAGATAACCCCTTCATTGGAACCATAATTAGCATAAGCGAGGACTTTGCAGTAAGAACACAAGCACAGCGAAAAGGGCTTCTGCCGTACAAGAAATTTCTGAAGAAAAAATTTTGCGCTGACAGTAAAGTTTACATCGCATACCTGGCAACTCTGAAGTATGTTGATGTCAATGGCCATCATAAAACTGTAGGAAGTAAAGAACTGCATATTTAAGCAAGGAAATGGAACTGGCAAAATATAAACATGGCGAAGCTAACAGAGCGGCCCCAAGTGATTAAACATCAACAACTATCACTGAGTGACATTCTACCCATTTTCAAAGTTAACTGAACTTTGATAGGCAATGCCTTTAAATCTCTGTGTACAAGGTAATCTTTGTTTTTTGTTTTGTTTTTCTTTTGCTGTTGTTAGTATTATGCGGTATTTTTTGCACTTGTATTCAGGAGGGCTTCCATGTGTTAAACTTATTAAGTCAGTGTTACCTGAAGGTGCAAAGACCAGTTTTATATTCTAAAGGCCAAAAAGCAAAGTTTTTTTCTCTATGGAAGCCACTCCTTTCTCTACTTTAAGATGTAATGTATAAACGTGTAACGCAAGTTTCGTATGTTTTAATGTTCTCTAATTTAATGTCAATTTGAATCGTGTTGTATGTAAAATAGTAGTAGTATTGTAAGTACAGTATTTGTAAGCAGTGTTGTAAGTTATTACTCATGCGCGAAACAGCATGAGGTAAGGTTTTGCCTCGGTTTTTCTTGTTATTTTTATTATTTTTATTTTTGTCACGATTTTGCATGCAAATTTATGCACGCATATTTTAAATTGTGCACTTCCGGTTTAGTGACTTCCGGCTACTGTCACTTCCGGTGAAAGAGCGTTCCTTTAGTGTCACGACAGCATCTCCTACAACCCTGCATACATTACCATGTTCACGTTTGGTATATATAGGACTTAGAAGAATCACTGGCTTCATTGTGGTACAGCCTTCATTTCCAAAACATTTGACAGTAAACAACGTGGTTTGCAGAAACGATGACTGAATGAAAGGAGTACCTTATCTCCAGGTCGGACATCTTATCATGTTTAAAATATATCATAAAATTTCCTTACGTATGCGCATGAGTAAAGGCTGCTTGGAGCCTCCTGTTGATAAATAAACTTGAAGTTAAAAAAAAAGAAAAAAAGGCAAACTCTCATTGAGTCATTTTCAGCTAACAAAACTGTAAAAGAAAACAATGTAAATTTAGCCGAATTACAAAAACAAATTTCAGATTTTACAGATATTGTGTGTAAACATGTATTGCAGAATCCTGCAAAAGAAAATAAACCAGATGAAGTTTATAATAGTATGTTCTCTGACCCTCCAAATGGCATAACTAGCCATACACACAAGAATGATTTCTTATCTAAGAACAAAAGATGCAATAAGCATAGGAGAAACATGGAAAAAAGGCGGGCAGCCACAGAAAGGGAGATACAAACTGTAAATGAAAAATATCTTAAAAACCTATCCAGCCATCGGCTAACTGACAGCCAGGTCAGCGTGTTATCAAAGGAACTCAAATTCATCCCAACATCCATGACAAACGAAACTAAAATAAGGAAAGGACTCTTGTGGGATTTGGAACAATTTGCGAGATGAATGCGCCTCCAATATATCTTACATGGTTCAACCATTTGTTGCCCTTGAGAGCTGTTTGGAGAGTATTAAAATACAACTCTCCAAGATTAAAATAACAAGGCCAAAAAATAACTTGTCATGTAGCAAGGTCAAAGCCATCACTGAACTAAAAGCAAACTCTGACATAAACCTTAAAAAGGCAGATAAGGAACAACAGTCCTCATGAATAAATGAAATATTTGCTTGCAAATAGAATTTATGTCTTCTCCCATTCTAATGTTCATTTATCCGAGCAGTCCTGGGACTTGGGGAGGAGTTATTGAGGATTGAGTTTATCCCCCTCTTAGGCTTGAGGGTGGGTCATGTGACCGACCAAGCCACATAACCATCATTCGTCCTGAATCATCTCCAGTGCAAGACGTATTTTTATCTAGCCGAGGTAAGTTGTCCTATTACTAGTGATATCATCCCCCCTTTATCCAGCTTTGCACCTCTTCTGCAAGGCCCCCACAAGCAAAAAAAGCACGAAGCTTTTACCAGGTTAAGGAAACGTGGACGTATGACTTTTGTCTTGCGTCCACATCGGCTGATTGCATGCCAAAAAGTTAGCATTGCAGAATGCTGGTCTTGGACGCAGGAAAGTAGTTCTTTCCTGTAGAGGATCTTTTGTGTATGTCAAAGCAAAACTGCGTCAGACTTTCAACCTGAAGGTCGGTGGTTCGAAGCCTGGTCTCTGCCGTCGTGTTGTTTCCTTAGACAAGAAACTTTACTCCACACTGTCTCTCTCCACCCAGGTGTATAAATTGGTACCGGCGACAAAATGCTGGGGGTAACCCTGCGATGGACTAGCATCCCATCCAGGGGGGAGTAGCAATATTCCTAGTCGCTTCATGCTATAGAAACCGGGTTTAAGCTCCGGCCGTTATGAGCCTTCTGGCTCGGGTGCGCGACTTTACTTTTACAAAGCAAAACTAGAGAACGTATAGCCCAAAATTTCCGCTCATTGTTCACTCCGTATTCCACCGGCGCCTCTTCTGCAAGGCCCCCACCAGCAAAAAAAGCACGAAGCTTTCACCAGATTAAGGAAATGTGGACGCATGACTTTTTTTGTCTTGCGTCCACATCGGCTGATTGCATGCCGAAAAGTTAGCATTGCAGAATGATGGTCTTGGACACAGGAAAGTAGTTCTTTCCTGTAGAGGATCTTTCGTGGATGTCAAAGCAAAACTAGAGAACTATACCCCAAGTTAAAAGATAATGGTGGTTTCAAACTGCTGAGAGGTGGCTCACCAAACTCAAAGCTCGCTTTGGTCATTCCCCCAGCTGGAAGAAATTCAGTGCCCTTCCTCCGAGCGGATAAAGGAAGCACGACAGTGGTCCTCAACCGTTCTGACAAAATACAAGAGGCCCAGGTCCAACTAAACAACACAGACCACTCTAAACCTCTTGAGAAGCCCATGGTTTCAGACACTCTTTTCAGAGTTAAGGAGATTATCACTCAGCTCCACCAGAGTAAACACATTTGCTGCAGCCTATTGCTATTAAACATAATTCGTATCTCAAAAATACAACTGATTTCATCAACTTTATAGAAAACACTTAAGTATCAGACGATACAATTTTAGTAATCCAAGCCATCTGCGCTGTGGTTACCCCTTTCAAAACGCCTTTGAATGTCAACATAACTTTGTACACTCTCTAATAGAAGCCATTTCACTCCTAGAAGCCATGTTGAAAATGGTTTCAGATTCAGGCCCCCCGTGGTTAATGACAAAACAGAGAACGTCTGGGCACTAGGCTGGAATGAATTTTCTTTGAGCGGGAAGAATCATCATAAATTATAATGTGCAACTGGTTTTTACCCAGGTTCCACTCGGTTCATTGGAAAACAGAACAGAATTTGGGAAATCGTCAACTTCTGTTCTATTGCTCCATTTTCTGTTCCATTGTGTTACGATGTTTTAAATTCTGTTTTGTTGGTTCAAATTCCGTTCTGATTCCCTAAATTCTATTCTGTTGGTACAATTTCAGTTTTACTGTTTTGAGAAAAGAATTTGATGTAAAGTAATGAAATATACAGGTTCTACATGTACATAACAGATTTGAAACAGGATTTTGGCAGAGATGACCCCTCATAGTGTTCAATGTGTGAAGTTCCACTTTGCGTTCAGCTTGATAGACATTGTTTTCAGAAGTGGTAAAAACAACAGAGTATCAATTTAAGAAACTGATTTTTTAAAATTATTTTTGCCATTTGATAACAGAGACTGAGACTGAGTTTGATAACAGTTTTAGAATGATTAAACTGAATTTTTTAAAGATGTAGTTATTTTTTCATCAATGTATTTTTGTGTTGCATGACATGAGTACCTCTTGTGCACCTGTAATCCAGTCAATAGTTGGACAAATTGTTCAAAAAGTTCAAACATGTTGATCTGATTTGTGGCGTTTGTTAGTAGTTTTGTTCCATGCATTCTGGTCAAATCCATTTCTTACATTATGTACAAAATAAGGGTAGAGAACGTGTATCCCTGTTGTATTTTCTCGAAGATATTAGCCAACAGGGTACTCTGCAAATTCTAGTTGAAATAGAGTTAATGTATGTATGTTTGGATGTATGTATTGTTTAGTTCCGTATGACACAGATATTTATTCCCTTGAAACTTTATATAACTCGTTCCCTTCTATTTAAACCTTCCCCATACACCCTCAAAAGTAGTGCAAATAATTTAAAAAATACAAAAAAGCACACTAATTACGGCCAGGTAAGGCTGATCTTACACAAACGATTATCATGGGGTTCTTTTTTCGGAATGGCCTTTAATTTTCTATAAACTGGGGAGTTGGGGGGGCTTTAAAAGATGGAGGGCTGTGAGCCAGCAGCAAAAACAATTAATGTTTTGCAGTCTCTTACATAAAAGAAATCACATTTATCATTCCCTAGCCTTCAAGTCAAAACCTTGCTGGATTCAAATAAATGGTAAAACGAGCATGACTTGCTGCCATAGTCTATGAATTACTGCCAGTCTGTCTGTCATTCAGCCATTCACTGCAAGCTGTTCGAAAGAATTGTAATGCCATTCAGCTGTTCAATTTCGTAAATTCAAATAGTTTCTTTACCTGTCCAGGGTAAACACTTTTAAAACAGCTCAGCAACCCGACGTTTTTTTTTCATCTGTTCAGTAGCCGTGTGTTTTGCCGTTTGATAATTGTTATGTGAAGGCCGTGGATACATGTAAACATATAGACCAATAAGAGTCGTGTTTGTGCTGTCATTATTATCAATAATTATTCGTAATTCTATCCACGAAAATGTCAAAAAAATGGTGCATTCCAAAAGGGCATAATACGAAGCAGACACTCTGTTTGTTTTGTTCTGGCGACAAAGCCATTTGGAAATTAAGGATCAAGTTTGCCAACAAAACTATCACCTACAGAAGGTATCAAATGGCCAATGGAATAATGTAGTAGATGAGTATGAAATAATATTAGTATAAAAGGTACATGGTATTCACAAAAGTAAAAAATTTTGTTGTTACTAATGGAGCTAATTGCCGTCTTCTGCACACATATTTTGTGGGTGTTGCTGTTCACACCCTAACTGGAACATGATTTTTACCATAGTAATTAGGTATAAAGTTAGTTCCTTTAATCTATCTTGTTAAACTCCCTGATGAAGTCTGTGTGATTAGACAAAACTGGTCGAAGAAATAAATAAAATAAGTTGACAAGATACGTTGCTTTGTGCTGCTCACTAGTTCTAGTATTCATTTAAAAAAATTGTCCAACCATATATTGGCAAGCATGTTCAGCCAAATTTGGGATCTACGGTGCAATAGTAGACATGAGTGGGACAGTAATTAAAGGTAAAAATGAGCTGATGATTTTGTCACTGAAAAAAATCAAACTTGTGCCTTTAAATCAATTTCATTTTCACATTTTTGAAATTTTCATTGTAATAATAGCATTAGTTCCATTCCCGAACGTTTTCTAGATGTTACAGAGGAACCAGAAGACAAAAAAGGCTGCTCTGAAAAGGGTTAATACAGATTATTGAAGTTCACCTTCACTAAGTGAAATATGTTTCCCTGAACACAAATCATTTGAGGTATGTGTATCCCCACAGCCTCCAAAGCCCAAATTCTCGCACATACAAGTACTGTATCTGCTTTTTTCTCATTTTGTGATGCCGTTTGGAGGCTTGGATCATAGATCCAGTGTTTTGTGTTTCCCTGCTTGGGATACACAGATAACCAGTGATATGTTTGCGAGAAAGACAGTCATATCACATATCACTGTGGCACCAGAGATGAAAAGGGTAATGCAGATCAGGTGGAGGCTACAAGAAAGGAAACACCAACAGAAAAATTTGGTGAATTTTCGATGTTTCAAGTGTCACAATAGTATTTAAAAAGAGCAGAAGGAACAACTCCATCTTTCAGGTCATTTTTGCCAGCGAGGTTTTTTTAATTTCACCCACCCTGAAATGTCTGGAGCATACCTTTGTGTTTTTGTCACCTTGAAATATTTCCCTTCTTCCCTTTTTATTGAGTCACTTTTTCAAAGGTTTTTCAGTCGGAAATTTAAATTACGGAAATTTATATTATGTGATAATATCACATTATGATGATACATGATAAATGATGTCAAATATCAATAAAGCTGTTATTGCAGTCAAACGGTGCATTATCATTTGTTGTTGATTTTTAGGTGAATGGTTGGATTTCTATTAAGGTTTCAACTTCCAACCCATGTGACTACAGAATGTCAAGGCATGTTACATTGTTTTAAGAATATTTTTGTATCGACAAATTTTATATTGTTTGTAATGGGCAAAGAGTATGCCACATCTCTCAGGAAATCATTGTGGACAGCATTATGGCCATGCTATCTTCATTCTACATCTTCAATATAGTGATTAAGACGTGGAACAATTCTTACTGGGCATTGGACGGGGACATAAATTGTTAGCTGTTAACACCTTTTTGAATGACATTTCTGACTTACGAAGGTGAAGTCAATATGGGCAGGAAAATCAAACAACTTCTTGTGTACCAAGATGCTAAAAAATGTTGCCTATGTTACTTTGCCTTAACCCTTTAATCTCCAATATAAAATACAAATTCTCCTTTCTTCTCCTCGTTCACTTATTTTAGCAATGATGGGGAGAAGTTGTGAAAATATCAAAATCATTCATCTTAGGTGATCATATCCCTGGTTCTCACAACCTACCCGATTGATGCTACTCACTATTGGGACTTTAAGGGTTAAAGGAGTAATTTGCATGCTTTCCAGCATTCTGTGCAAAGGTTAAGGATGCATGGCTTCTGGTTGAGAAGAATATTCATAATTGTGTTTAGGATAGTTAATTTGGCACTGCACAGGTTAGAGAAACTGATGCGATTGATTACTTTTAAAAAGAATACAGTGCAGACATACAGATTCCAAAAGACCTTGATCATATCAACTTGCAAACTTGGCAGCCCTCTTGTTTTTACATTCATAGTTTACTTGTATGCATTTTACTCCATTAGTATGTTATTGTGAGTGAGATTTGTGATCCTCGCAGTGTGCTCTCAACTTAAGCAGTTGAAAAAGCAACATGAAAAAAATTCAGGCATGCACGGGATTTGAACCCGACCTTGCGATACTGGTGCAATGCTCTATCCACTGAACTATCAAGCCACATGGATAGATGGTCAATTGTGAGTTTGTAATATACCCGATGATAGTGAATATATATGAAAATCATATATTTGAACTGCGGATAGATATGAGTGAGATTTGTGATCCTCACAGTGTGCTTTCAACTTAAGCAGTTGAAAAAGCAACCTGGCTTAGTTTAAGGTGTTTTTCTTGAAGATTGTTGTCTTAACGACTTTTTCAGCACCATAATACGGTGTATGATGAGAATCACCATTAAATTTTGCACGTTTTTTAATCTTTTTTCATCACAATTTTTTTTTAATCTTGGAGAAGTGTGAAATTAAAAATCTTGAAAAAGCTGATAAATTTTGGAACACAATAAATCTTGACAAATGCGACAAATCTTGAAAAACTCTAAAAGTCTTGACTGAACTCAAAAAATCGTGAAAAACTCAAAAAATCTTGAAATACACAAAAAAAAAACTTGAAAAAGGTGAAAAATCTTGAAAAAAGCAAAACAAAAACTAGCTTCACTCGAAACACCGGTACTGAACAAAGAAGTAAAGACAAGGCTTTAGTGCTGATTATCTTGTAGCCCATATCTGCCACTCCTCATTTTTTAAATGTGTGACATTCTTCTTTATATAATGTTGTAGTTTCATTTTGTAATTTAGTAACATCTTTAACCTGAAAAAGGCTGGTTTGGCCAGCCGAAATATTGTTTCAAATATATTTACTCGTTGTATCAGCTTTGCAGTATATTGATTCAGTTTAGCTGATTACATCTCCTCTTGAGATCCAACAAAAGACCAGCAGGATCTTTGTCCACAGTTTTTGCAGTTCAACAAGTCTAAAAAACAAGCCGGAAAATTACTCCTAAATGTGCCATCAGGACCATGTTTTGTGTATGACATAATATTTACAATGATTTTTTTGTATTTTTGTTTTATAATTTATAATTATATCACATCGTTTCTCTTTAACATGTTGTACCACATAGGAACTGTCAGACCTGTGGCCATTCGATTATGACTATGAGTCAGACATTGATGACGTATTGGAAGAGGTTGAAGAGGCCTTAAAAGACCTCAGAAAACCAACAAATTTTGCTCTGGCACCAAACGCTAGAAAAGCAGACAAAGGGAGCTCTTCAGGCGTCAATTTTTTATTCAGCTGTTGTCAGTGACAAGACTGCTTTCATTACTTCCACACCAGCCCAAGTTAGGGTGACAGTTCCCACCGTTAGCCACTCCGATTCTCCACTCCAGTAAATGCAGCTATATCACACGCCACCTATCTCAACATCCCCAGGCAACTCCGCTTCCCTGAATAGTGTTTCACAAACACAGACTTCAAGGCCTCCACTTCCCTGATTTTTAGTCGGTGGAAACATCACTTTATCTGTTTCAGTGAATTCAGAAGGCATTACCACAGCAAATTCACTTCCCCTTGCAAACTACAATGGGCCGATTCCTTGTGAAGTGTTAAACATCACCGCTTCTAATTCAACAAATTGCAAATCTTTTGTTTTCAAGTTAATGGATAACTTGTTCAACAAAAAAGAATATTCCACTTCAAGTTAACAGGGGGGTGTGAGACGGTATAGAGGGGCTAACTTAACTAAGAAAATGCTGCATCCTTCCAGGATGAATATTTTCAAGGCTGCCAAACTACGTTTCCCAACTCAAGCCATCTCACCAGAATTTAAAGAGGCCATAAATATGAAATGCGAAAAACAGTGTTTAAGGGCAGTGTCTAGGTTTTCTCCGTTTTTGCATGGCAGACTACTTATGCTGGTTATTGCCATTGTTGTGGTTAACATTAGTCGCTTTAGCCGTTTTTAGCCCTGCTTTAAAGCATGTTTCACTTTGATATTTTTTATAGTTTGATTTATTTGCGAACCCTTCCATAACCCCTCGGTATTAAAATTAATGGTCGATGACGTGGGAATCACTGAAGATTATTGAAGGAATGAAAAATTATAACCAAGGGTAAAGATAGAGGTTATTCAACATTTTATAGTAGAAAACAAAATCAACAAGAACTGCAAACAAGCCAGGCAATTGAGTAATTGGCGGCGTGCAAGGAGCTTTAAAAAACACATTGGAGCCCTGGAGGTGCCTGTACATAATCGGCATGTGCCAATATTTAAAAGATCAGACGCACAAAAGTGAGTGCATGTGTCTTGCTAAAATTGTAATGTATTGTTTCATGAAAGAAGCCCAAACTCTTTTTGAGCGGTATGCACCAGAGGCAGCAGGTAAATGAATGAAAAAAATGATGCCTGGTAACATCCATATTCTTTTTCTTCTTGAAAATCCATTTCTGGTATTCTGGTCTGTTGTTGAATAGGTTCACTTCATCTGAAGAAAGTGCCACTTGGCTTTCAGAGAAAGGATATCTTTGGCGGCTATATCCTACAATGCAAGCCTTAGAATACCATGTTCACCTCAAGCGATATTCTGCAAATGATGATATCTGGCTCCCAGCTTCCTCTTTTAATATGCCAGTAAACTATGTTGATGTACCGTCATATGGCAAGAAGGGTAAATGTTGTACAAAAAATTGATGAATCTGTGCCAGAAGACAGTTTAGAGGCCACCGAACAAAAATTTAAAAATAATTAAAAGGTAGAACAAAGTCAGGGGACAGAATTTAGTTCAAATCAATGACAAACCGACGAGTGTTGGGTCAAATTTAACCTCAAATGTAGTATGTAGTTATTACTGTTAGAGATCAGGATGTTCAATTTTGTGTTGAAGGCAGACATGGTGAAATTGCAAACCTCTTTTTAAAAGATCTAAGGAAAAGAAGCACCAAATTGCACTACTCGCATACAGATATTACAAGCCAGAATTTGCCAGACATCATACGTATTTCACAACAGGATGCCACCATGGAGAGGGGAATAAGTGATTGTTGTGATACATTTCAAATCCGATTTCTTCCTATTTTATCTGTTATGTAACATTATGTAAAAGGTTACAAAGAGTGGTGGTGACTATCGCCTCAAATTTTCTTCTATCTGTAAAATAATTCCTTATAGATCATTTTCACTCACATCAAAATTTTAGCAACCGTCGCTATGCTGCCATATTGGTGGACCTTAAATGTAAACAAACCGAGCAGCGTGTTCACTGTGAAGATGGTTTTTTGTCTGGCAGTTGATCATGGGTGCAAATCACGATAATGGTCTTAACTTATTTGGAGTCCCAACAGTAATTCCAAATCAAGGAGTTCACTTTTGCGACAATGACACGAAAGTAACTTTTAAAACTGCATTACCTTTGTTTGACACTTTGAAAGTTGTTTTTCATCAAATAGTTCCCTTTATAACTTGTAAGTCCCAACTTTTGACTCCCTTCCAAGAATTCATAATGACATTAATGAGACTAAAACTAAATATGCCTTTTGAAGAGTTTGCTTACCAATTTAATGTTTGTTTCTGCTGTTTCTACTGTGTTTCTACTTTCCGTTTCTATTGTTTATAGCTTTTTTTTATTCCTGCAAGGTTCTCACAAGGTTCTTGCGACTTCACTTAGACCAGCAAGCCTGCAAATTTCATTTCGGAGACAGGGCCACGTGGAAGCTCTCAAGATGGAACTTGTCTCTCGTCCAACTTCCTGTGGGAAACCACTTCTAGTTACAGCAAAAGGTCTAAAAAGAATGCCGCAGATTTAGACATTAAGGACCTTGATAGCTATGAGCTTCAAGTGATTGGAGGAAATTGATGGGAGGTGATTAAACAAATCACACGCATGCTTGGAAGCAAGAAATACCAGAAGAGGTGTACGGCAAAAAATATTCAAACTGGACATTTTTATCTCGAAAAAAAGAAAACATTTTGTCTATTCCAAACCTTGTCATTTTGAAGTTTTGAAGGGGAAAGTGGCAGACTGTGCTAACAATTTTCATAGTCTTGAAATCTTAGCAGCATGTTCTGTGTTTGAATCGATTTTTCCCACCAAAAAGAGGATTTTTCTTCACGCTTTTTGTATTTGAACTCAATGTGCATTTCTTCTTTTGGTCACAATCTTAGAAAAGCCAGTTATATTCGGTTCTAACTGTAAAACACAAAATTTAGCCCTTTATAAGGTTACGATCACCATATATGACTTGCATTTTTACCCGCCAAACCAATCAAAACTCAATCCTGTAAACACTGACGCCTTTTTATGGCAATGACACTGGCCGTTTAGAGTGGACTCCTGTAGTGCTGAGTGCAACGCTTGTCTTCCAAGGAATGGAGAAACAGCACAAAGCAAGGGGTTGCTGTGAAGGCTCTAGACTTTCCTTTGACTTAGAAAAATTGAAAGGAATTGGCTGGCAAGTGAAAAAGGGAGAAAGTGGGTCTTCTGGAGCCAAAAAGGTCAATTTTTCTCTTGTAATACGTAACAGAAAGACATTGAGGTCTGCCAAAGATGTCAAGAGGAATCTTCGCGACTCAGGATTAGATTTTCAAGTTGATGTAGATCAAAATGAAGTAAATGGAAAACAACAAGAAGCTGGGCCAAGCTTGGCTCCATTGTCATCCAAAAGTGAAGATGCTGATTTTGAGCCTCCTGCAGTCAAGGTCCCGAAGACAATTGCGTTCAATAACAAAACATTTTATCACACAGCCAATATCAAGAGGCAAACAACATTCCTGTTTCATCTGTTCATGTAGACTTTGCTTATTTTGTTATTTTTCTCTTTGTAGGATAAACATCCAAGAAGGTCTGTCTGTGGGAAGCACATCAACCATCGTTACCCTTGTTGAAGAATTCAACAGATATTTTTGTTGTGCTTCCAATAACAGGAAGTGCAAAGGTAAAGTTACAATTTTGACAAGCTTTTACTTGCAATAAGTATGATTATGTTTCTGTGTAGAACTTTCTTTCCCCAAGTGATCACAAGTTAAACACAAATGTCAGATATAAATAAGCTTATAATACCATTTTGTTTCGTTTGCAAGTTTTTTTTATGTTTGTTCATTGTTTGGTCTTTCTATTTGAAGAAACCAACTACAGCAACTTGGTTAGATTTTTACCAATGAAGTGTTATTTCTCACAATCACCAAATGATGCTATGTCATGACAAGTTTTGAGTATTATTTTCCGTAGTTTTGTTATTTTAAGTTCAAGCACATTTTCAGTAATTTTAGTGCTTTTGCAAGCAGAAATTTGCATTAGGTGTAACAACCACATCCTATGACGAATACGAGATATGATCAGTTCGTAAAAAGGAATAAGTAATCAATCGTAGATTGTAATCCGATTATGCTCAGTAATTAACTACTAGATAATTGTAGGCCACGCTATCCTTTAGGAAATTAGTATTATGCACAAGCATTTGATCGCAAAGAAACAATAGTGAGCTTTTGCTGACTTAGGTTTGCGGCCGGATTTATGTAGACAAGGCGTTTACGTCTGGTGATAATAAAACTAGTGAATATTTTAATTTTAAGTTAGCAGGTTTTTAAACGATCAGAATGATCAAAACGGATGTACTGACAAAGTCGCAATAAAGTGAAGAAAACGATAGATACAGTCCTGAGTGTTTGTTGAACCAGCGAATGCGGGGATATTCCTAAGGCAGTGGAAGATTCCGCAACATGCTATGCTGTAATACATTAGTTTTGGATTTGTCAGAATAAACATTTTTCTCAGAACAATTTGCAGTTATTGAAATCAGTAAATTCTTCACTTGACAGTAACTTATTTGAACATGTTTATAAGTATTTGTTTGAACGTTTGTAGTTTAAAGTTCACTAAACAAAACTATAAATTGAAACAAACATTTTCTTTAGGTGAACTTGTGCTTGTGACTACCGAGAAAAGAGGAATGGGTGAAGCAGCAAAGTTTCTCTTCAGATGTTATGGTTGCTGGGTTAAAGAGACCACTTAGAAAATCAGTCAACTGGCAGCAGAATCCAGGCATCAAATGGTGTCCTTAGCCCTATCTTTAGCCTTTTTATTGTTGGGCATGGGTATGCTGCATATAGAAAAACCTTGGGTTCAGGGTTGGGGGTGGTTTCAGATAAGCCATATTTAGGGGTTGTGGGTCTTGCTCTACCACACATATCAAGGACATGTTAAATGAGTGTGTGGAGAAGCAAAGCAGGAAATGAAAGACCTGGCTGATACGGATATAGAGAGTTGGGCCCGTGGGGTCACTAAGTGTGATGGTTACTGGCAGAAACGCGGCCATTTCCGCCAACTGCTATTAAAAATTATTTTGCTGGTGCTGTCCTGTAATATGGACACCTTTCCATGAGAGGTGCAGACAGCATTGGCAATGAAGACCTTTGGCAAGGAACTGAGTCAGCCTAGGGCCACTTGACAAAGGTTTTGTGGACAAAGGCTTAGGAAGAAGGGTTAAAGGTGGAGGTCAGTTGGCAAGATGCTTATTCGTCCTGTGCCAAGGGATTTCAGAAGTCCTATGCAAATTAGCAGGAGGCCAAATATTATGTTGTGTGGTTGGGCATATGGGGAGGGCACATGGGAAAAAGGTTGAAGAACTTCAGGGGAAGTCTTCTATTACAGCAGCATTCGTTGCATTACACAAGAAACAATTTCCCCAAATTGTGTCTGTAAAATGTTTCTGCATTGGGAAACAAGCCAGCCTTTAGCTATGTTGGCCCAGCATTCATACAAAGTGTAAAGCGCAATCATGATTGTCCTCTTGTGCATGCTGGGAAAGACCCTGAAAAGTACAGGGAGGTGATGATTTCATTGGCAAAATACCATTGTAGGGACATACATCAGTGGGAGGGGATGCATGCTCATTTCATCTGCTGGTAAAATGCAGCTGTAAGGGGTGTAAGGGTGATAGGGGGATTTCATTGAAAAACTTCGATGTCCAGGGGAGCCCTATCATTCCAAGAATGTTTTGAAGTGCGAATTTCATGCCCTGTGTTATAAAATTGTGTGTAGCATGAGCAAAAGAGGCTGAAATGTTTATTGATCCTTGGTTAGGGAAGGGTCTACGTACCAGAGTTCATCTTTGGTGTCCTTACTAAATTTAGAGCTGAGGACGTTAGTCGAGTGCAATAAATGCTCTGGACAACAAAACATAATACATTATGAAGCATCAAAGGAAAAAGCATAAAATAATTGCAAAAGCAAACACTTCTTTAATTCGACTGGGCAAATTCAACTTGTTAATCATAAAACTCAGTTTCATTTTAAGGAAAAATTTAGCCAGTTTGAGAGACATTGTTTACTTTTCTCATAAACCTGGATGAACTATCAGTGGATGAACTTTTCAGGCAGCTTTGCACTTGTAAAATAGCACACATTCTGAATAAGTTTATCAGTGAAATAAAATTTCAATTTCTTTGAATTCGAAATATTTTTATGACCATAAACTGGTCATTTAGTTGCACGCACCAAGACATTTTGCCAAGGTAAAAAAACAATTGAATATTACGATCTACTTCAAGGGCATTAGACTTACACCTAAAAGCTGACAGAGGGCAGAGTGTAAATGAAAGGGCAGAGGCAATGAAAGCTTCAAACGATGCAGGCCAGCAGCTAATAACATCTCGCATCAGAAACATTTAATCAGCTGACTTTGCAAAAACAAAAACAAAATTTGAAATTGCATATTTCGTAGCCAAAGAGGAAATGCCACTATCAAAGTACCCTAAGATTTTACAGCTTGAAGAGAGCATGGCGTGGAGATGGGGAGTGCATATTGCAATAATAAAAGTTGCACCACTTTTATCAACTACATTGGAGAGGAGCTCGGCAAACGATTTGAGGGAAAGTTGTCAAGTTGAACTTCTTCAGTGTGTTGACAGACGGCTCTGAAGATGCCTCAGTATTGGAGAAGGAAGCTGTTTTTGTTCAGTTCTTGGAGAAAAATCCGCCAGGAAAGGATACAGTTCAAGGTTAGTGAACTGGTCTAAATGACAATTGAATAAGGGGGGTTATTTCTAATAGGGCTTTTTAAAATAGTTCACTTGCCAGAGAATAAAGTTAGCAATTTTCTAAAGAAATCTACATTTCACACGTTGGCATTTCGGGGCCAAAAATATTCCACTCGTGCGGGCCCATAATTGTCAGCGGTGCTTTTCAAAAAAGGTAGGCGGGCTCATTTAACTCAGCGGTAATCAGTATAAACAAAGAGCATGATATCGCGAGGTAAAAAAATGGCGAAGGAGAGTTGTCACCTTGACTTAAATTTACAGGCCTTTGACGGTTCAGAACGTGGCGATTCATTCTGGAATGTTTCAGCAGTGGAAATGAAGTTTTCTGTGGAAAAGCAGTGGATAAAAGCCATCCGCAAAGCGAAAAGAAAACCAAATTATGGCATGTTAAATATGAACGCGCAACTGGAAGAAATTGTTGGAAACAAGCTTGAATTGGTCGGCCCTATGATCGATTCATACCTACGCGAAATAGGGAAGTCGATGAAATGCAAACTATCGATGTCTAAAGCAACTGGGATAGTGAATCCGGTTAGTTTGTTTATCCCTTGGACGGTGTTTCAACACATACTGGTTCTGGTTCGGGGATATTCGGGAGATGTTCATACTCAGGGCGATGGTTCAAAACATGTTCTGACATTAACCAAAATGGATTCTGTTAGGAAGTTATTCTCACCATCTCGTTTCTCAGGAGAAACTTTCTTTGCCCAAAGGCACTTCAAAAGAGTTCCCTCAAAGGCTGGTGGCAAGACCGAGTCTGTGTACAATGGAAGGTCAGCAATTGTTGTGACAGTCAACCCCATTCTGCATTAACTATGCTATGAAGACACAGCGTGTCACAGTGACATTTTATATCCAAAGATACACAGCTGAACACTTTGTATTAGATTCAAGCCTTCAAGCACTAATGAATAGTTGAACTGTAAGCCAAAGTGTTTTATTCAATAGTCTATCAAGAACTATATGACAAAATGTTTACCACAATAAACATGACTTTAGGCATGGCTTTAGCATTGAAGCCAATATTTGAAGTAAACATACACCTAAGGGACAGACCGGGGGTTGGGGATTTTCAGCTTGCAGCCCGCGGCATCTAATCAAACAAAATTTCAATCGAACACAATCGAATGATTGTGTTCGGCAATTGAACAAAATCGAACATCAAACTTTTTTGAAAGTACCATTATTGAACTAATTGAAGATGGTGGTGATGGGCCACAACTGTTCATTGTCGTTGACACCAAAGTACTCTCGAGACAGATTCATATTTAGAGGCTCCTTTTGCACTTTATGGGACACATAATGTGTTCAACTTAAGAGTATCCCAAGAAACTAAAATGTGTTTATCACATTCTTCAGGAGTGTACAGTACCGCTCAAAAGTAAGTTGACAGTCCCTCGAGACTCGATACTCGAGACTCGAGACTCGATACTCGATTCTCGAAAGTTTCGAGTATCGAGTCTCGAGTCTCGAGTATCGAGTCTCGAGTCGAGAAATTTAATGAGCTTGTCGCTTGACCGATCTCTCGAGAAATAATTGCACACCGGGCCTCAGTACACTCGATCGAGCTTTGGAAACATTATGCCGACTCAGGAAATAATTTCGCTGGATAATCTTCCATAATAAAACAGCTAGTTTTTCTCTTCCAGAAATGTTATCGAGCATCTGTTTGGCCATGAGCGAGATTCAAGCCAGACAACAGTCCCGCTCTTAAAACGAGCCAGAATCAAGCGACGAATGTTTTTCTCCCATGGAGATCACGCGGATGGATCGATGGAATGCTCGCGAAACCAAACGCGGCTTATGTTTATTCCCGGCCCGAAGACACTCCAAACTTTGTGATGTTTTAGCCCGGTGGAATACTTGGAAATGAAGGCTGAGAGTTTGGAAAAGCTTAATCTTAATTTGGCGAGCGAAACTACAAAGAAAACAGAGAATTTGTAGAAGTGCATAGTCTGTTTATATAAATACTTGTGACTTTCGCTTGTGCCAGCGTGTTTTCAGGTTTCAAATTACCGTTTTGACATATGCAAATTCGGTGCACTTTTACCACTTTTCCCGAGGGACCGCCAAGCACTTTTTTACCGACAACTTCAACAAACTTCAAAGGGTTTAATTTTTTTTCTGCTGCCAAACTTTCCCTACCGTCTTTAATTTCGATTGTAATTTTTAGTTCCATTCAAGATTTATGTCAACAATAAGTAAACATGAAGTGCAAAAAGAATTTTACGCATGAATTTTGCGTGACAACTGCACTTGGGACTCCGGGCCGCTTAATGTTTACATTCCGCGAGCGAGCAGCGAGAAAAAGAATTTAAAAATGTTTTGCAGTCTTATAAAAGAAATCACGTTTATCATTCCCTGGCCTTGAAGTCAAAACCTTGCTTGATTCAAAAAAATGGTAAAACGAGCGTGACTAGTATTATTACTTTGTCTTCTCGCGGACCGCTGGCGTAGTCTACGAATTACCGCCAGTCTGTCTACACCGCTAGCCGTTCGAAAGAATTTATATTTTGCCGTTCGATAATGAACGTATCAGTGAAAGCGACTCTTCGTAGACTGTTTATAATTATGGATTAGCCGATTGCAGGTCTACATTTAGTTATAAACACAACTTGTCTGATGTGAAAAGTGAACAAACACGTCGCGCTTCGATTGCCGCGAGACTCGATGGCGCTACTCGTGTCGACTCAAAATACGGAGCTTTTATTTTCAGTGATTTTGAAAACAGCTTCTTACATTGTAGCGTTAAGGCTTATCCGCATCAAAAGTTTCCACACCCGAAGAAAAAAATCATCGGAAAAATCACGTTCAGTACGCTAAATACAGTGTATCGACGATATCATGTGGTTGAATGTTTTTACTCGATAACTGACAATCGACGTGAAACACTTGCACTTTAGGTGCGAGCGGCTATTCTTTCCTCGAGAAATACGTAAATCGTTTCCTCGAAGACCTTTCGAGTTTTTGCATACTCGAGAACGCCTTGTTTCTCGAGACTCGAGACTCGATCCTCGAGACTCGATCCTCTAACGCTTCGAGAGTCGAGGCTCGAGTATCGAGTCTCGAGTCTCGAGTATCGAGTGTCAACTTACTTTTGAGCGGTACTGTATGTGTTTAGCATAACACAAAAGAAACAATCCAGCCAGTATTGAAAAGGTGCATCAACGCTTCTGGTTTAAATGTCTTTCTAAGCGATAAGTAACCTTGGTGCAAAGGTGCAAAGGTGCAAGGACACGATGTCCACATAAAATCAATTTTGGCCATCTTGATAATCCTATCTATTTGAGCTGTGACATTTCATTTTAGCTCAACAACTGATGAAGTTTCTATAACTCTTAACACATTTGTCAGTGCTCCACCACAAAGCACTTGAACTTGAACATTTCAAGTTGTCTGTTACAAATAGTTAAGGTGGTGCATGGAAACGTTTAAGATATCAAACTATGTTTTTTTCTGATTTGAATTTGTTCCAGTTACTTAAATCATTTTTTTTATGCAAAGGTGATACAGAAAATAGACAGTGAAAGTTTTTATTTATAACAGATGTTTGTGCATGTATACTCTTGTCTATACAACAGATAATACCTGCTCATTATGATATACATTTTAATTAAAACAAATTTTATATGTAAGAACTTGCTTTTACCTTAGAACTAAGAGACTGCATGGCTCATCTCTCTTAGTGACTAAATATTATGGTTTAGTTCATGCCCATTAGTTCTGTTGCAGTTATGTTTTATATGTGTTTTTTGTAAAACATGTAACCAGCATGCAGTTATACTGGTCTATCTAAATTAATGTAGAAAAGCTGAATTCTGTCACAATAAAATTGAAAATTAACAGACAACAATAGTGTAGTTGTGTTTGTGTTTTAATCAACAGTGCAAGTGCGCTATCTGTATGCAAGGCAAAATGTGCCAATTTCAAAACTGCAAGCCGGATGAAAGAGCAAAAGACCCTTTACAATTCGCAGCCCAATCGATCCAACAGCTAAAGATGGGTTTTGGTATCCACTGTCATTTTTAGACGATTCCACAGGTATTAACACGGTGTACATTCTCAAACAGAAGAGTGATACTGTAGAAGCAACGCAAAAATTTTTGGTGGACACCGCCCATTTGGTAAAGTTAAGCGCATTCGGAGTGACAACGGAACGGAATTCATGAGTCAAAATTTCAAATATTTGCTGCATAAGAATGCAATCAAACATGAAACTAGCACGCCATATTCTCCACATCAAAATGGGACAGTCGAGAGGGTGTGACGAAGTTTATTTGATATGGCGTGCTGCCTGTTGTTAGAGGCAAACTTGCCCAAACAACTGTGGACCTATGCTGTGCTGATGACCGTGTATATCAGAAATCAATGTGTCAACCCTAGGTTGGGTAAGACACCTTTTGAGTTGCTAACAGGAAAGCAGCCGAACGCACACAATAGGGCCATTCATACGACAGAAAATAAGACGTGTCTTATCTAAGACGTGACTTAAATAAGACGCGAACCGATCATATAAACAGTACAAAATAAGCATTCGTGTCTTATTTTAGATGCGACTTAAATAAGACGCGTCTTATCTTAGAACAGGGTTTTCAGCTGTTCTTATTTTGTCCGCGTCTTAAATAAGACGTGAACTTCCTCGTATAAATGCTTTTGTGTCCTAAATAAGACGTGAACAACAAGTGCGCCGTATCAAAAATAAGATGCGAACCATTTATTCATGATCTTCGCATCTTATGTTGGACGCAAACGTATATATGGTACACTTCGCGTCTTATTTTCTCCCGTATAAATGGCCCTAATATGCACGTTTTTGGTTCCACATGTTATGCTTATGTGCAAAATGCCAAGAAACTAGATGCACAAAGCAAAAGGGGTATTTTTGTTGGTTACGACAGGGGAAGTCCAGCGTACCTTGTTTATTACCATGAGGTAAACAAAGTCGAGGGGGTGAGATGTGTAAAATTTCACTTGAAGAGCTTTCCCCAACCAGAAATCGAAGCAGGAAGAATTTCTACCCACCCCAATATGAAGGGTTGAGACTGAAGAGAATACTGAAGAGACTGACTAAAGAAAACAGGACGAGAACACTACTGAGAATAACGAAAGCAAGGGTAACACAAGGTACCTCACTTAAGAGTTCATAACAAGCCTGGGCATCTGCACGAGTATGTTTTAGACCTAATAAGGGGGTCGAAATTAGAAAAATCTTAAAAACGGATGCTTATTACAGATTACATGTACCACCTTTTAGTATAATCGTAGAACGCAGTCGTAGAGTAGAAGAATGGGACGATCGGAAGCATCTGTAGTCGAAGTAGCGCGCTTGTTTCAAGTCATTGCTTAATTAATCAACGAAGTATATAACCCGTGTGTAGCGTGCTTGTGTTGGGTCATGGCTTAAAGAACGAGGTATATTACATGTGTAGCGTGCTTGTGTTGGGTCATGGCTTAAAGAACGAGGTATATTACATGTGTAGCTTAAAGAAGGATGTATATTACATGTGTAGCGTGCTTGTGTTGGGTCATGGCTTAAAGAACGAGGTATATTACATGTGTAGCATGCTCGTCTCGGGTCATGGCTTAAAGAAGGAGGTATATTACATGTGTAGCGTGCTTGTGTTGGGTCATGGCTTAAAGAACGAGGTATATTACATGTGTAGCGTGCTTGTCTCGGGTCTTGGCTTAAAGAACGAGGTATATTACATGTGTAGCGTGCTTGTCTCGGGTCTTGGCTTAAAGAACGAGGTATATTACATGTGTAGCGTGCTTGTCTCGGTTCATGGCTTAAAGAACGAGGTATATTACATGTGTAGTGGATCCGATGGACTCCATCGGAACGACTTTCGACCCCCTCATCCAACAAGATATGAGTTGAATTTTCCTTAGTCTCTCACGAATAGAAAATGTACTTTTCCATCGGAATCTTTTCGTTTCCAATGGATCCGATGGACTCCATCGGAACGACTTTCGACCCCGAGTGGAATTTTCCTAAGTCTCTCACGAATAGAAAATGTACTTTTCCATCGGAATCTAGTCGTTTCCAATGGATCCGATGGACTCCTTTCGACCCCCTCATTCATCTCATCCACTTGACTTCCGGTTTTCCGATGACTAGACTTCCGGTAACTCAAGTGGACTCGACTGTACTTCCGGTTTCATTTTTCGACTAGACTCCGTTGGACTCCAGGTTTTGTCCAGTGGAATCTAGTCGAGAGTATTGGACATGCTTGAAGAGAATAATGGATGACAGTGATAACCGCACAGAAGACTACTGTTACAGGGTTGTAAACATACCAACAACTTTCAATGAGGCTGTGAACTGGAGACAAATGATGGACTAAAACTAATGACTAGATTTTCTGAAAATAAACAAAACCAAATATTGCATGCTGATTTACAATCCACCGTGTTGCCATGGCAACACCCTAAAAGATCAACAAAAATATCAAAATATATAGCTTGTTGCTTAATTGTATGCTTCACCAATTTTTGAGACCCAAAGTCAAAGTAAACTGAATGAACCACAATATGCATTGATCGACTAACACGCGAACAAATGCACTTTGTTAAGAAATTGACAAATGTGACCCTCCATAGGAAAACATGTCTTATCAAAAAAAAGCGTTTTTGGGGGGTTTGAGGTGCCTTCAAAACCAGGTTTGAGAGGGTTTCAAACCCTTTGCAAACCCCTTTCAAACCCTTTGCAAACCCTTTAGTGACCCTTCGCAAACCCTTTTCACACCCTCGCAAACGCTTTACAAACCCTCTGCAAACCCCTTGCAAACCCTTTGCAAACCATTTACGAACCCATTACAAACCCTTTTCAAACCTTGCAAGATCTCTGCAAACCCTTTGCGAGACAAATTAAATCGAGCCTGATGGACCAAATCGAACATTCGGCAGTAATTTGTGAACCACAAGAAAGAAACTTGCCTTAATAAATCATGATTCTTACCATGTTGTCGACAGCCAGCAAAGCCGATCTCACATAAAAGGTATACAAGTCTAGTAGCGCGTTTATATTGTGAATGTAGCATGCATCATGAGCTCTGAACTTGACATGTCTGTGCATCTGGCCCTAGTATTTCTTACTTCCGCGAAGTATTCAGCTTATAAGAGTGATTTGGAAAAAGGGGGCAAAAGTGTTTGACTCAAAAACAGTAATTCCAAGGCTAAGAATATTGCATCTATTTATCATAAACACTGCAAAATTCGAATTTTAGTTCAAGTTTGCAGTTAGAATATGAGTTGGTAGGCAGCATGCGTACCGCAAAGTAAACAGATCGTTTTCATTTGTTCAAAATAAAGCTATTTTACAGGCAATTTTTCCTCGTAAATTAAACTTGATTAAATGCTGTTATTATTTGGAATTTATTACAACAAATACTGTGATTGTATTATTGCATTTAGCCATCGCATTTAGCGAATTTCGAAAGACGCCATTTTGTTTACTGTGGCGCGTGTCGCATGCAAATTTCTTAAGCACATGTTTTAGCCTGGATGGCCGCTTGTTGCCATTACAAACTCTTTTCTTTGGCTTCTTTCGTTCTTCAGTGTTCCTTCATTGCCAAAAGCTTCGAAATGTTTGACAAACATAGCCAACACTGTTTTAACACAAGTATTTTGACGATTTGAGGTTCAATTTTACAGTTCATAACCACAACGCTCACGTTCATGCATTACGTGCTAGATGCGTATTCTTCTATCAGAGGCGCTCTTGTCCTCTTGCACCTCTGTTAGAGAAACAAGACTCACTTTTCTAAGTTATTCATTAAACTGCCAAACGGTTAATGCTCTTTGGAAACCCTTTTCAAACCCTTTGCAAACCTTATAATTATGGAAACCCTTCACAAACCCTTTGCAAACTCCTTCCAAACCGGGTTTGGGGGGGTTTGAAACCCAGTTTGACCTAAATTGCTTTCTAAAGTGACCTAAAATGTTTTCATATGGAGGGTCACAAATATGAATCCAAATTCTCAAAATACCTGCTCTAAAATTTCTTTCGTTATGTTTGTGGGTCATTTTGAGGCTTTTTACAAGAAGAAATTTCACATGGCAAATATGTAAAACAGTGAATTGCTTTTTTATATTGTAAATACTGATATTTTTAACCATGTATAAATAAAGATTTTGATTGATTGATTGATTGATTGAAGATATGCCGTAAAATGAACACATGAAGCCATAGAATGAGTCTGTGAACTGGCCGCCATCTTGGATGCTTAGTAACCCAGCTAAGCTCGGACAACACCGGAAACCAGTAGCCAGAATCACGTGCTCATTTCAAGTGTGCAGTTACCAAGTTTCTAGCATCTTGTCGATTGATGTGCGATTTGTTTTCTTCAGAAGTAGTAGGAGTCATAGATTTCAAGCACAAAACAACCTCAAACTTAGATGCATTGAGCAGGAAAATCGAACATTTCTAATGAAAAATCTCTAATGTGAAGAATTCACACTCGTAAAGGTAAGAACGTGTATTTTGCTCGGAAAGTGAAACCAAGATTGATCGTTGCTCCTTTACTGCAATTAAAGTCACTTCCATGTTACTCTCAGGGTGTCATTGTTATGCTAATTTCCTTATGAACCGACAGCTCTTGAGTTTTGGCCGGTGTTTAAGACGAGGTCGATTTTTGGGGCAAATTTTTGTGGTTTCAGTGGTTGACTAACACACCGGAAAATATGGTACATGTAATTTTATAGTTCTACTTCACACGCATAGCCTTACACAAAGATGTCCGTGTCTGTTTTGCAATTTTCATTTCCAAATCAGTTTCTCGGGCAATTTTCGATATGCAGCTGGTGTATTTTATACGAAAATTAGTCATACTATACTAGTTATTCTAGACCGAGAAAAGGTTTTTGTGCACTCTAACAGACAGTCGCATAATTCTGTTTTTGAGATTCACTAAAATTGAAAAATAGCCCGGTCATTTACTGATTTCATTACTTTTAAAAGAAGTCTTTTCAAATGTAACAGAATGAAGTCACTGTTTGGAAAATATTAGAAGTGTGGATTTGATCAGGAATCAAAAAATTAAATATTCACAGTGAGTACAGAAAACGTCTCGTGTTCTTCAGTGTGTCACGCAAAATTCATTGAGAGGGAAGGGGTGCATGACCCATTTAAAATAAACTGTAAAACTTTCTTGTGCAAGCGCATGAGTATAAGCTACCAGTGTAGCCTCTTGTTCATTAACCTGCCAAACCTTAATGCTTCACAAACACTTTGGAAACACTTTTCAAACCCTTTAAAAACCCTTTGCAAACCCTTGGCAAACCCTTTACAAACCCTTTACAAACCCTTTGAAAACCCTCCGCGAACCCTTTGCAAACCCTATGCAAACCCTCGCAAACCCTTTGCAAACCCTCGCAAACCCTTTCAAATCCTTTTCAAACCCTTCACAAACTCTAAGAAAATTCTTAAAGGCTGGTTTTCACTAGCGCATAAACACATGCATAAGCATAAGCATAAGAGATCCAGAAGCAAGTGAGAATTCCCACGACATAAGCATAAGCATAAGCACAAGCATAAGCACAAGCATAAAAACAAGATCTTCTTGTGCTTTAATTATGTTATGCTCGTGTCACATTTACGTCAAGTGAGAACGGGAATTAAATAAGCACAAGCATAAGCACAAGGCAGTCAAGCAAATCATTCACCATCTTTGATTCAGATCTCACAGCCGAGGAAAGCTGGTATCAAGAACTTCGTTGATACTGCGCTTGCGTATGTCTTTATGTTCTGGCGTTCTCACTTGCTTTTCGGCCGATTATGCTTATGCTTGTGCTTGTGCTTATGCTTGTGCTTGTGCTTATGCGCTAGTGAAAACCAGCCTTAACGGAATGAAGACACATTTTTCTGATTAGAAGAACAAATACACTTGCGAAAATAATCCAGTTTTGGAGTGGAATCTGAACATATTCAGTCGGGAAAAAAGAGAAAAATTAAATTAACTTGCACAACTTTTCAGCAGCTCTCTTTAATTTGCAAGATGGCGCAAACAGGGTCTGTTCACGAAAAGTCCAATGCAAAAAAATGCACGAGAATTAATCTGATTCTACCGCAGCTGTTGTCCACATTCGTAACTATTATGACTTACTTGCAATTGTTTTTCCGTTGCCATTTTCCCCAAGCAAAACTGAATTCACTTTATTTTAGCTGTCAAGGTGTTTCCTCGTGCGCTCCACGGCGGCGCTCAAATTTTACATCATGTTTTCGTGTTCTGTAAAAAATAATTAACAATTAGCGATTGCAGAATACCCGGCCATTCATTTACATGCATCGGTTCGCTTCGAAGAACGAGGCAAATAACAACAGGCACTTTTGTTATTCAATGAGATGCAAATAAATGGGCCGGGTATTCTGCAATCCAGCCAAAGCGATTGCAAAATGCCCGTGAACCATTCATTTACACACCGATTAACATGTGTCGACTGTACGCTTTGTGGAACGAGGCAAATAACATTAGGCACTTTTCTTATTCAATGAGGTGCAAATAAAAAAATTCGCTTAAACAAAACTACAAGGGTTTTTTCCATACCTTCCGAGCTCTGCCTTCCAAGAACGCTTCGCAGCTGAGCCTCGCAGCTCAATCGAATTGAAACATTGTACATTCCGAGGCATGTTTCGTCTGGCAGCAACTGAGGTCGGGTTTTACTTCCATGTTGGGCACGAAAACAGTCTGCTACTATTTCCCTATTTTAATGGCGAAATGCGTTTACGAAGGATTCAAAGAAGATAACATGAAGCCACTAAGAAATCCTCCCTGTTAAAGTTAGCGCCAGTGTACTGTACGGTGGACAAAATGGCCTCCTCCCTGTTCTGCAAAGCGAAAGTCACATGGACAGGAATGAGATGACATCTGAAACAACCAATCATGTCGCGCGAATTTTTACCTCCGATTGCCGTAAACAAACTGATATAAAACATTGGTGTATTTCTTCAAGAAAATCAGTACGCACCGAAATAGCAAAATCATAATTCACCCAGTGTTCCACAAAAAAATGTATTAACAAAGGTCAACAAAGCAACAGTATAAAAATAGAACCAAATCAACAATGACTTGCCACGAGCACGAGCGTTTGTCTCGTGAGAACACAAACACTGATGAAGGCGGTGATCCCCGAAACGTCTGACTGTCTTTTTTCGGCACTCAGTATTAACTGAATTTCAATGTTATCAATGACTTGGTAATATCCTACGTACTTGTCTCAATGCAGCCGATGTTTGGGTCGCCAGCAGTCCAGCACCGGACGTCAGCAAGTTGACAGCAACGTTCCAAAGTACGTATTTCCTCGAATAATAGCGGGGGGCGATAATTTTTTTCCCGGGATTTTTTTTTTCCGAACCAAAAAGGGGTGATTATTCCACAGGTAGCCCAATGTAACCCTACGTGTCACAGTAACCGTTACGAGCGAAATTATAAGGATTTGTATGAGAAAAAACGGTCCATTCTAGGAGATAAAAAATAGGAACAAGATTTCAATAAAAAATTCATTACCTTAGTTTGCTTGTGTGTTTCCTTGTCTCCTGTGTGGTTTTGGGGGCGATTTAAAGCGTTTCCAGTGAGTTTTAGTTCCGTTGCTTTCTCTCTAGAGAGAATGGACCGTTTTTTCTCATACAAATCCTTATAATTTCGCTCGTAACGGTTACTGGGGGTTACTGTGACACATACAGCTTGGGCTACCTGTGATTATTCGAGGAAGGCGATTATTTCAAATATTGCTCACTGGAAGTCGTGCTCTAAATATTTGGTTATATTATCCCATTAAATCAAAAAATAATCACATCAAATAAACTGAACATGGGCTTTTCAAGTGTTCAAATTTGGTTCCAGTGATTAATTTTCAATGACAAATCCTCGGCGTCAGAACTCTAACAAAACCTGTGCTTTTGAAAATATTCAGTTGTAAACAATTAAATGAAAGCTTGTTGGTTATCCAAGGTGTCAATTTTTAACTTGACATGGAGGGGATAAAAGAAAGCGAAGATGGCGAGAGGGGGGAGATTATTTTAAATATTTCCGTCAAAGGGGCGTGGTTATTCATATTCAACGAATAAAATGGGCGTTGTGTTTTCTTCGTCCGCTGTACAATTGTATTGTTGGAAAGAAGAAAGAAAACTTGTCGAATAAAACTTGTTTATTCGTTCACACGGGCAAGTAAAACTTGTCAAGGCAAAATTTGTCAAAGAAAACTTGTTATTCATACACACAAGCAAGTAAAACTTGTCACGGACACTTGTCATAGAAAACTTACTCGTCTCTAACGTGCTTTAATTGCAACAATAAAAAAATTTATAGACTTAGGCATATACCCGTAGCCACCACCCATAAAAAAGTCCTGGATTCGCCCCTGCTCTCAATGCTCAATAGTCATTATCCAATTCATTCCGTCGTTTTTGTCAGTACGGTATGTTGATCAGTATGAATAAGTGTCCCTTCGCAGTCCCTTCATGTAAACCAAGTATGACTTCATATTATGTGAACAGCCCCTTAGTTTGTTCGTGAGAATAGGTTGGGACAGTTACTGTATTTCCCGTAAAAACAATTAGCAATTCATGAGCCGCGCCCGATAATACGGTTACTTTCCCTACCACGCGATTATCTTTTACCAACTGTATGAAGCTAAATACATCGCTTCCGAAGTTTTACAAAGATGAAATCGTTTACTGACACGAGTTAGTCAGTACCGTACCTAAGTCGAAAAGCGAAGTACTCTATCAAATTCTTTGTTATAACAGAAACATAAAAGTAAACAAAAAGTCAGTATACTTCCAGAATTTGCATCAAAGCGGCATTCTGAAGGAATCCAGGTCTATAGAGGAACAAAAGAAATGCTTTCTTTCATATAATTCTTTCCAACAGAAATTCAATGCAAACTGAAACTTTCTACAATATTATGCGCTATTATCTGCATTACCTCGTCCTTGGAAAATTTGCTACAATTAGAAACTGTAGAGCACTTCTCCTCACCGCCCGATCTGATTGAAAGCCTAACATGCAAAGATAAAATATATAGTAATAATATAATATAATATATACAATAATCTGTTGATAAACCGTAAAAATCTCCCTCCATCTACGGCAGGAAAACTGAAAAACTTGTCAAGTGTGGTTTTGATGAATATGAACACAGCTATTTCAATTAACGTTGTCGGGTGAAAGCTCAAAGCTCAAAGCCTACAAGTCAAGACGGAACGAGTAAACCGAGCGCCTGTTCCAGGCATGCAGATGAGAGCGGTGAAACGAAAAGAAACGGCGCAAATGAGCGATGCGACAAGCGGGAAAAACGTTCATTTTGCGCCGCTTCCAACTATCTTGGCTTGTAGCTTTGAGCTTTCATCCCACGACGTTAATTGAAATAGCTGTATATGAAAAACATTTATGTGAACTGCGGATAAACATGAGAGAAATCTGTGGTACTCGCAGTGTGCTTTCAACTGATATGTGAGATTTCAAGTAATTTGTCTCCAATTTGGTCATATAATAAAATACTTATTGACTAAGTTAGGTCGGGCCGGATGGCAAAATATTTGGCTTTGGTCATGGCGCACGGACCTCGCTGCGCTCGGTTCGTACGCCATGACCGAGAGCCAAATATTTTTCCCATCCGGCCCGACCTAACTTAGTCAATAAGTACATATAAAGATAGTATTTATTAAGGTTTTGCCAACCTTTCACCAAACAAACTTTGTTAAAGGAGGTAAGAGTAATTGATTTTACCATCAAAATGCATGAGTTGAGCATGTTCAGTCCGTAAATTTTCCTTTCTACTTTGAGTGATATACGGAGAAACAGGTGAAACACAGCTTTTAATCAGATAACCGTTGAAATATCTTTGTGTATTCTAACAAATCCGTGCAACTGCGTTCTCATTCTCTACCATTGCACGTAGCATGCAGCATTCAGCAGGCACACATAGATGGGCACATAGTGCAGCTTCGCAATAATTGCTGCGCGCAGTGTTGTGCTAATCAGGATAATTACTGACGAGAAAATGAGAACATAACTGCGTGCTTTCCATTTCTTAATTTGTTTATTTGACCCAGAAATCCAATTTATTATAGAGCCGAACTGGTTGTTGTTGTTGTTTTCTTCTTTTCAAGTTCTTGGGCCTTGTCAATACTGACAACAAAAGGAACTTCAACGATATTTCGATAGTTTCGATATTTTGAAATGTTACTTTTTAATATAGCTATAGGTTTTTTTTAAACATTTGTCTTACGTTTTTGTATAGTATATTGAAGTACTAGTTAGATTATTTTTTATTTATAAATTAAATTGTATTTTAACTTAATTGTCGATTGTTTTTTACATGAACCTCTGGCTCGGTAGATTGGGCAACCACTCCCTACGTTTATCGCCTTTAATAAATCAAGTATTACTTATTACTTAATATATATAGATATACACCTAATTGAAGAAATGTTGACCCGTGAAAAGCATAAACCATGAACGATGAGACCGAATGGGATTCTGGATAGGCAGCATTGGTAAACATAGTAACATTCCATTTCTTGATAATCAAGATGTTTTCTTGTTTGAGACATTTTAGAGCATGATTTATGCATCGTGTGTTAATATATTATGTGTATCAGTTCTGTCACAGACGAAGATTAATTTACCCAACTTCCCAGTAAGCCTTTGGGTCGCATCGTTCATGGTTTATGCTTTTCACCCGACAACGTTTCTTCAATTTGGTTTATATAACACAGTCGCTCTAGAAACAGAAAGCCGATGATAAACTTAACTGAGGTGAAAGGTCGGAAGCAAAAGAATTAAGATTGACGACCGGGCTATTTTTCAATTTTAGCAATTCTCAAAAACAGAATTAGACCGTACAAAAGTTCACAAAAACAACTTTTTTTTCCGTCCAGAATAACTAGTACGACTACTTTCCGACTACAAACATTGCCCGAGAAACTGATTTGGAAATCAAAATTGCCAAAAATACACAAATACATTCGCGTATTAAAATGCCACGCGAGTGAAGTTAGAACTATAAAAAATCCAAGTCTTGTTTTAATTAAAATCGCTTTTCAACCTATGTAATGAATGAACAAACACATAAAAATGGACAACACAATCTTCTTTCGAAAAATTTTATTCAAAACTCCATAAGTTTATGTTTAAAAGCATAACACGAACCATTTATAGCGCTTCGAGGCTGTTTTTCATGAAAGAGATCAAAACGAATGAATTTGTTGAGCATGTTTTATAAACAATACTTCTAATCTAGCGAGAACACAAAGAAAAAGTCAATCACAGATTGATATCAACATAAATTCCCATCGAAAAATGTATTTTGTTTTACCTTTAAGTCCCTCGACCGCTTGGAAATTCTTTAAGGGGAACCTCCATTGTCAGAACAAATTGACGTTAAATTGTTGGAAATAAAGTCGAAATTAAACATTTTTAAAAACAGGTGCAAATATAATTTTAGTGTAGAACTAAATTATTTCCAACAATTTAACGTTAATTTGTTATAACAATGGAGGTTTCCTTTAAATCTAAGCTTCTTCAGTTCTGAAACCCGAAGTGACAAACATCTCCACGAGTCCTCGCATTGCTCCCACATTGATAAAAACGTAATATATATGAATAGCCTGAGCCTAACAGCGTCGCTCTTTGAACAGAAAGCCGATGACAAACTTAACTGAGGTGAAAGGTCGGAAGCACAAGAATAAAATTGACGACCGGGCTATCTTTTAATTTTAGCAATTCTCAAAAACAGACTTACGCGACCGTTTGCACAGTACATTTAGACCCTACAAAAGTTCACAAAACTATTTTTTCTCTGCCAGTTAGAATAATTAGTACGACTATAATCCAAATAAAATACACTTGCTGCTTACAAAAATTGTTCGAGAAACTGATTTGGAAATCCAAATTGCAAAAAATACACAAACATATTTGCGTAAGACCACGCGAGTGAAGTTTACAACTATAAAATCCAAGTCTTGTTTTGTTTTTACATAAAATCGCTTTTCAACCTATGTAATGAATGAACAAACACATAAAAATGGACAACACAATCTTCTTTCGAAAAATTTTATTCAAATCTCCATAAGTGTATGTTTAAAAGCAAAACGCGAACCATTAAGAGCTCATCGAGGCCGAGATGTCTCCGATGAAAGAAATCAAAACAACTGAATTTAATTGAGCGTTATAAACAGTTCTCCCGAAAACTAGCGAGAACACAAAAAAGTCAATCACAGATTGATATCAACATAAATTCCAATCGAAAAATGTATTTTATTTTACCTTTAAGTCCCTCCACTGCTTGGAAATTGTTTAAATCTCCGCTTCTTCAGTTCTGAAACCCGAAGTAACAAACATCTTCCCGCATTGCTCCCAACCTCGAATTTTATCTAGATTTTATCTCTGGAAGCTCTTCAATTTCCACTATAACGGCTTCTGAGTATCCCTTAATTACTATCCCTGTCTTGAGTAGCAAACCGCGAAAAAATTTAGGGGAATAACGACTTTAATTTAAACGGTTTTCTCCGCTAAACACAGCAGTGTTTTCCCAGGTGACGTGAAATTGCAAAGATCCCGGTTGTTGGGTGGCGTCATACGCGCATGTTTTGCGACGGTCTACGCGCCCGCGAGTTAACCCTAAGCGACGGCGCCGGCGGCGGCGGCGGGCACACAACGCGCCCGCGAAACATTCCGCTAGCCATGACCATGAAAAATGACGGACATGGGTTCTATGGTTCTCTGGTTCTACGAGTATGGCGCTCCGCGCGGGCCTTCGGCCCCCAGAGCTCCGCTATGAAGTTTCTCGAAGCAAGATTTTATTCCTGAAAGCTCTTCTTTTTCCACTATAGCGGCTTCTGAGTATCTGCTATCACTCGAACCGTTACCATGGGTGTGTTAGTAAAGACCCTTCTAATTGCGTTAAGTCGGGTTTTTCGTGCGATATTCGCTGTTTACTGTTTTAGATACTAGATTTATGGACTGCATCAACGGTTCCGCTTTCTGTTCCTCTTTCTTCAGCGAAGAACGATTTGCCAAGACGATCAAATGTAGAATGAAACCGATTCGGTTTCGCAAGGTTTACGCAAGCCAAGTATTCATAAATTAAAATAATCACTTGATTCTAATTGGCCATTTCCGAGTTTCTTTTTGTCTTGATGCTAGGATGATCCTAGAATCGATCCTAGAAGGTTCATTTGGTTTACATGCGTAAATGCGGCTTCCAGGAAGTAGTATATATAATGGGGGTTCTGGCGCAGCACCTGCTGACAGCCTTATTTTAGCAATTTAAGCCTTTCTCAGTTATGTGCTCGGCGAGCACATAGATGAGAAAGGCTCAAATTGCTAAGATAAGGCTGTTAGCGGTGCTGCTCCAGAACGCCCCATTATATATACTACTTGAAAGCGCATGTAGGCGAAGGGCTTGGGGAGGGGGTTCACCCACCCCCTGGGGCCCCCCAAGCCAGGGGTACCTCATTTTGACGCACATGACAATTTGTATGCTTTAAATATGAAGGGCTATAACACATGTACTTGGATTACAGTCGGTAAAAAAACGACTTGTGGAACGAGCTGCCTCAGTGTTTACTATAAAATCCACTTGGAAAAGATTCGGAAGAAGAGACCCATCCCTGTTCCCTGTAAGGTATGTGGGAAAGGGGTTCAAAGCTCGATTCTAGTATGCAGCGCTTGTGGTCGAGACAAAATAAGAAGGAGACACATTGGAAAAAGCGAAACGGTTGTTCCCGTTGGTGATGGAGCAGCTTCTTGAAAAAATGCAATTAGAAATTGACGTCGCCACCTATATACTGATCAAAGATGACAAAAAAAGCGGTTAAACAGCTTACGGCCCTTCTTAAGCAGGGGCACATAAGCCTCGAAACATCCACAGAAAGCGTGGGTGCCCTTAATCAGAAACCGCAACACCCAGTTCCTGCACCAAGGCGAAAACCTCCTCGTGAACCTGTACCGTATCTCATTACAGATGAAGAATTATGGGAAGAATTGGAGAAAATGGTCGCTGGTGAGGAGGAGGAACTTAGATTCAAACAGACCTTCTGGGTAATAGGTAACTTCTTGAGGGGCTAGCAGATGGATGTGCCTGAAGGACATCCCCTAGGCGCAGACCCCCAAGCCTAAGATTATAGCTTATTATAGCTCTCAATGGAGTCACATTCCAGCTTGCTCTCAAGGTCCAGCTTAGTAAGACAAGCCTGACGGTAGCAAGGAATTCACAGACCCAATTTTCCGTCACGTGCAGGAGGCAGTTCTTCAGGCCCGTGAGATCAGCGGGGCACTAGACAGGGCCTTCCCCATTATAATGGAGACACTTGAAAAAATGGACACAGCAAGGCTCAGGGTGGGTGGTTGATAGTGTCAAGCTACTGTGGCTCGACATCGCCCGATACCAGCCTCTGAGGGGCGGCTCATAAATTCCCCTGCATGCAGCTCTGAAGAACAAAAAGGCAGTGGTCAACGTGAAGAATAATGATGACCACTGTCTTCGATAGGCTCTACGGTCGGCTCTATTTCCAGCAGCAACAGACCCACAAAGGCCCACAAAATACCCAGCAGACGATAGGTTGGACTTCACCGGAGTCGAGCCCCCCACACCCACCTCCCAGATTGGGAAGGTTGAAAAACAAACCAACCTTGTCATGAACGTTTTTGGCTGAAACAAGGGGGTCATCCCGCTCCGAATGAGAAAGCAGCCGGGCAACCTCCCAAGGATCAATCTCTTGCTGATTGAGAAGGCGGGTAAATTTCATTACACATGGGTCAAGAATTTCAACCGGTTACTGGATGACCAGAGCAAGCACCGCGACCGCAAACACTTCTGCGAGCGCTGCCTCCACGGTTACAGCAGGGAATATTTTCTGAGGGAAATCATGTTACCGTTTGAAGGATGCTCTAAGTTTAATGGTAGACTACCAAGAGACAATGTTGATCAAGACCTTTGGGTCACAGGAGGAGTTATTTCAAGTGCTTACCATAATCTATATTCCTGTCACCAATACTGCCAGGCTTTTCAGCATGCCAGAGCTTGTGAAGCCATGAAGCACTTTGAAAAAGATGGACGGGCACAATTCATCATTTCAACTTTTCTGATCTAAATGAACTTCAATTTTTTTGGAGTGATAAAACTTTATTTAACACTACAAACGGATCTGCAATACATTACTTACAGACATTTACAATTACAATTTACATTCACAATTCGCTATTTACAATGCTAATAACAGTACTACATTACACTATTTCCATTAACTTGGTTAAATTGTATCAAATGTATGAATTATGGGATTAGCTTTTTTGACTACTGCATTTGGGGTAGGGATGAGTAATGATTTGATAATAGTAACTTTTCCGTAAATGGAAAGTCCTCTGGAAGACCAAATATTAGTAACCTTCATATTCTCTTGAAAGTTTTTTCGTAAATATGTGATTGATCATACGTAAAAAAACACTCCTAAAGCTTTTATGGGATCACTAGGCCATTTTATACCGAGTGGTTGTTCATTATTACCTCACCCAATCACCCAATCCACAAACATGTACCTTCAGTTTTGGAACTTGTAATCTCTAGTCCGCTTAAGGTTTTAAGGTTACAGTGTACCTTCGGGGGTGTCTCCAGTATAACAACTCTAGCGTCTTAAGATTACACTTAACATACCTAAACCCAGATATCAAATTAAAGCTTATAGAGCTGGCTTTCTAAATATGGAAACCATTTGCTAATAAAGTGAATTGTCGAATTTTTTACGACGTCTAAATTCGAACGTCCGAATCAGCTTGAAAACGCTATAACTCAAAGCGATTATTGTATTTTTCTAATTTGATTTGTTATCGGGTTTCCGGACACGAAGCGCTAAAAAAAAGTGTCGGCGATTTCCCATATTCAATTGCAATGAAAATTTACAGAATATTTTCGAAAAGGGGAGAAAAAAAAATTGGAATGATCGCACGGAAATGGCTCTTGACGAAAAAGTTTTCGGAAATAAGAAATTCGCCGACACGTTTCTGTTGATTATATGTAAGCCTAACTTCTGTCCAAATTTGAGGAGAATCGAAGAAATTTCCTTTGAGTTGTAGCTTTTTAAAGTGTCCCCAACAAGCGAAAAATTAACTTTGAGAAAACAGCGCTTAAAAAAACATATCGCCTCATAAACAAACTCCGCCCACAAAAGTTATACTGTTATTTCTCCGTCAATTTTCACTATTTTTCGATAATTTTTTTTTGAATGAAAGTTCATTCTGTAAACTTTATTTTGACGCCCAAAAAAAAATTTCGATAAATTTTCGATATGAAGGTGCACTGTAACCTTAAAGAAATCCAACTGTTTGGATAAAAGGTTGGCTGAGTTTTCATCTTAAAGAACTGCTGTACTATCATCCAATACAACACGAAAAAACCCAACCAACCCAATAGAACACCAATAGAACACGCCCTTAGTCTTCGAATTATGACATACCCTATGGCTTATTAAACAAGTACGTACATGTATTGATGAAACAGTTGGCTGTCTTCATACCGAATGGTACAAAAACAGTTTCTGTGGGACGATGAAGTGATAGAAATTGTAGAAACACTAGAATATCATGGACACGAATAAGTTATGAACTTACTGCGGGGTCCAGGTTTTCTAGACACTGGTAAAGGGGGGAAAGAAGCAATTCGACTGGAGAACGCGGAATTGGCCCCTTCCGGGGAAAGCAACAAGAAGAAAGCATAAGGGTGGATATACTACAGATAGTGGAATACATAAGCACTTGTTACAGTCCTTTTTATGCGTGGCAGATCAGCATGAAAGGACAATATCCCCACTATAATTCCCACGTGCATATCTAGGGATGGTATGAGTACTAAACCTGGTATGCAAGTCGACATTCGCCAGGGAAAGGTTGTTGGAACAACTGAGAACATCGATGTTGATTACGTACAGCGTAATCCAAGCCCAACAGCAGAACAACTGATAAGGATCTTTGTTACAGAAGCTGAGACGAGTATTGTATCAACGATAGATAATAAGTTGACTCTCCCTGTAGAAGCAGCTTACAACCCTCGTGAACTTGACAGTGCCAAGACCAAGGAATAATTTGAGGATGAAGTCAAAAAACGCCAAGCATGTCTTTCCTGTTTACGTTCAGGAACAGTACAATCTGAAAACGGCGTCATAAGAAATGAGACGCAATGTGAATCCAGATGTAATGAATGCCTATCCACTGGAAAAGTATGTAATGAGTGCATAACATTGGGACATAGAGCCTGCCGTATGGTCATGCAATCGATGCAGAAAATACGGGCACAAATGTGTCAAGGGTGAAGTTCTCGCCATAGCAATGGATTCTGTATCCAAAAACCAAGCTGCGTTCAAGGAATTCGAAGACAGTCGTGAAACTGTGGTTGATCCGTGCCTGTCACTGACCTCGTATTTTCCAGATGCTGTCCACGTGGGGAAAATGATAGGCAGAAGCTTCAGCAACTGGTTTATCATTGTTCAAGACTACCGAATAAATCGTGTTCTTTTGCGAACTCTGAGAAACGATCCTTATGTGAAGGAACACTTGAAACCTCATCTGAGCTTAGCATCATGTAGCAGTAGGGATCGAATGGATGTCGAGTCATTCTTGGAAATTTGTTCCCCCGCAGTGCAAACCGTAATCAAATAACATATCAAGACGAGTCTTGTAAAGGCTATAGTTCCAGAAAAGTACAGAATATATGATAGTAATAAAACAGGTGTCTTGAAAAATCCAACTGACTGGAGTATGCGTTGGACATCATGGTACCACATTTGTTGCTGATACTACGATGGGAAAGGTTTTTTGCCAGATTGCATTATCCTGTTGATGGTTCTGAGGTATGCACTTCACTGGAATAACACGCATCTGTTGCTTATGGTGATGGTGTCCTGTACGTTGCTGAAAAGATCTCTGGCTCAGTTGTTTGTATCGACATCGAGGGAAATACTATTCTTTACCCAATGAAAATGACGGTTGCTCAACTCCAGAAATGTCTAATAGATCGAAACATGTTTCACCCTGATGATCCTAAGTTAAAGAAAGCAGCCTTGTAAAATAAATTAGAAGATTGGTTGAAAACTGTAAAGTCACGGCCCAGAAACATTGATGGTGTACAAGAGTCACTAGATTATCCCCAACAGTCCAGTGCAAGTTCACTACAAACACTGTTTGCACACTGAAATCTTCCACCAAATTCACAAATCCTGTTACTCTTTGCCATTGGAAATCAAAGTTATTTGTATGAGATATGTCAACAGGGAAGATTTTCGTTCTGAAACTTTAAGCCGATGGCGTGAACATCAGCGCATTTTCTTTGAAAACACTGGCATGCAATGGTTGCTCTTAGTTGTTTGGTTTGTCTGTCACCAAAGAAGGATCGTTCATTGTTGCAGGATCCGATGTTTCTATTGGCGGGATATTTTTGTTCAGCCGTGTTAGTGAAAACGAAGAGGAGATTTGCAATGCTTCTCCCTCCCAACTTATTGTAAATGGCTCCAACGATTGCAACCAAGCAAACGGTGTTTCAGATTTCGGAGATGATCAAGTTGTCTTTACTGGTACAGCACACCGGCAAATTAAATTTAGTACTAACACGCAGTAATGAAGACAACAATTGAGGGCCTCTTAAGGTGACAGTATTAGCGGGAAGCAGTATTGCTGGCACAAGAGATGGGTCTTGCGCAGAATTTAGTCAACCTACCGGAATATGTATAGAGGAAAGACGTGCTTTGTCGCTGACACTGCAATAGGACGGTTACATATGGTAACTGACCCAACTACATTACTGAAATTTCTGACCGCTTTGAACACGTTTGCCAGAGCATTTTCCCTGCACATCAACAAAGAAAAGAAGGAAGATGTTTCTTTAGAAGTAGCCATATCCAAAGTAAAAGAAGTGAATGATTTTTTGCAAGAATGCCTCAAAAACGTGAAAAACCGCGCAGGTCTTCAAGACAAAACTCTGCGAGGTCCCGAAGGTGTATATTCCCAGCAGTGCCATGACGGTGTGAACATGCTGGTGAAGAGTCTAGAGAGATTGAAAGCGTTGCTCTCCAGAATAAATCCGTCTTATCTTCAGACATTCAAGCTACCGAGTCTTTTAACACTTGTGGTGGAAAATTTCTTTTCCGACATGCGTGAAGGAAATGATATGCCCACGAGACTGTAAAAAGGTTATCTACAACCAGCTTCACGTATTACACAAACTCTTCTTCTTACTATAAAAGACCTTTTGGATTATTCGCGGACCTGCCTAGGATGGAACCTCCCAAGCACCACGCACTCACAAGTCGACAGCTGAACACATTGCACAACTGGCGAGTAGGACAAGGCCAGAGCGTGCGTCAAATGACAGTTCGTAATTTTTCCACCAAAGATAAACAAGGAACTTTACCTCTTAGTGTATACCTATTGGAGGAACCAACACCACATCCGCTGGACTTATCAAAGACATCAAATCAAACCAATGAAACTGATGACAGCCATGACCAATTCAAAGATCTATCAGCTGTTACAAATGTGTCACCTGTTCATATCCTGCAGCCGAGAAAGACAATAATTGCCTGTGTCAGAGCCGGTTTTCAACCAAGTAAGGCCAGGCCATCTCCTTTTTATCTTGCATGTCTCCAAGCACCCCTCAATTACAGTATTCAACTAATTAGGGCACAGTGGTTTTCCAAAGATATTTCTCATCCCCTGAAATTTCTGGAAGACCTGAGAGCCCCCCTTCAAGTTAAAGCGATCACATGCCGTGTTGACGTGTATTCGTGGTGTACTGATACAGTGTGCTTAGAAGAGATTGCTTACCAGGAACTGCTGCAAACCACACGGAAGTCGACATGTTGAACAACCCAGAACAATTTGACCACGATGACCAAGAGTTCATTGACACAGTTCATAGCCACATTAACAACGATGAACATACCTTTACGACAGACAACCAACAAGATCTGGAAGAACATCCAAGAAGAGAGATGATTGGGATTACGTTTACTTTTGAGTGCTTCAGTTGCTGCTTAGGTGACCTCTTAGGTCCGAACTCCACGTTTGGCACGTCCGGACATGGACGTGCCAAAGATGTATACATTTTAGGAAAGGTAATCTAAGTTTGCTTTTAGACCAATCACCGAACAGTTCGTCCACAATAAACTAAAGAAACTTAAAACTAACAAAGCCATTGGCCTTGACAATATCAGCGCTCGTCTGTTAAAAGACTCTGTCAATGTCATCTGCAACAGTATCGCAGGATTATTAAATCGTTCACTGGATAGTCAGACCTCTGTGGAAGTTTGGAAAGGTAACCGCCTTCTTCAAAAAAGGTGATCGCTGCGACCCCGAACAAATATAGACCCATAACAGTTTTACCTACTTTAAGCAAGATACTGGAGAAAGCTGTACATAGCCAACTCTACTATTATCTTAATGATAACAAGATAAGAAAACGTCCGACATGGAGAAGAGTTACTCTTTTCATTCAGTCATCGTTCCTGCAAACCACGTTACTATTGAATGTTTTATAAATGAAGGCTGTACCACAATGAAGCCAGTCATTCTTCTGAGTTAAATATATACCTGGCGTGAACATTACTAATACGAGTAGGGTTGTAAGAGACGCTGTCGTGACACTTCAGCAACGATGTTTTGCCGGAAGTGAGAGGGGCCGGAAGTTACTAAACCAGAAGTGCAAGGGCAAAGCTATGAACCGGAAATGCACAAATTAAAATATGTATGAATAAATTTGCATGCAAAATCGTGACACAAAAAAAAAATAAGAAAAACAGAGCCCATTTTATAACTCATGCCGCTACGCGCATGAGTAATAAGATCATTACCTCCAAACAATTTGGATTCAGACCTAAATTATCCACGGACATTGCCTTAGCACATTTTACGGATAATATACTGACTAACAGGCGCTGTTTTCCTCGAACTGTCGAAAGCCTTTGACACAGTTGACTATCATCTTTTGCTTCATAAGCTCGAGACTATAGGCCTCTCTGATCCCACTGTCAAATGGTTTCAATCGTACCTCACGCATAGAATGAGATCACTTCCGTTGGAAATGCACTTTCTCCTGTTGCACCTATGTCGGTTGGATTAACATATCCCCCGAGTACGTACTGATTGGAGTAAACAGACTTACTTTTCAAGTTGCTAATGACTGGAACAATTTAGATAGTAAAATGAAAGAGAGATCTTCGTTATCACTTTTTAAAGCCAAACTTAAAGGACTTTTGAAATAATTTTAACGTTTTTAATGATGTTTTTAGCTAGGATTTGTATATTATTTTTTTATATAGGTTAAAATTTATTATTTGCAGGGCCCCAGCTTGTGGGGTCAGACCACCCCATCCCGCCTAACAGGGCCTCTAAGATGCTCTCCTTCACAGTTAAGCCTCATTTTCTGTGTATTATACATCATAAAACTTTCATAAGTGGTCATAAATACACCTGTTCAAAGGTCACAGCTTACATGTAAGTTACACCGCCCCTGTAATTCATTAGAGTTGTGGAAATGCAACCCTTGAAATGCCTGATATGCAGTAAGTAAGTCAATTCCATGACACAAAAGGGTAGTTAGGGGTTAGCATATACTATATATATATATATAAAGCCAATGTAAATTTTACCTCATTGTACCTGAAGAAAGCTGGTTTGGCCAGCCGAAATATAGTATACCTTTAAAATTTGTATCTACGTTGTATCGGTCTTTGCTTCTATAGTACGCGAACAGAACCCCATTTTATATTGGGCAGAGAACCCGGAGAACTGAGAGAGTAGCGTTTTGGGGTTTAGGGTTAAGCACTGATTTGAAAACGGTTAGTTTTCGTTTACTGTTATGGGTAACCCTATAAATATGTTAAAAATTGTATCTCCCGGCAGCTAGTCCACGTTGGTACAGTGGATAATATTAGTTATGAAGCGAACGACTCGGGTTCAAGGCATACACATTCTGATCTTTTTTTTCTAATTTAACTCTAAAGTGTGAAATAGGTTTTACTTTATGTAACTTAAAGTGAAAAGGAAATGTCAATCCGCCTTATCCACGATGGTGGCAACATTATGATGCAAATTAGCCATGTGCTCTGCCAGGGGGCAAACAATGGATAAAAGAACAATTTTCGGAAGATCGGTTCTTTCTGACAGTGAAGAATATTTGAGAGTAAGATAGTTGGCAGTTATGATTTTTTTTATTAGACGTTTGGAATGGTTGCTCTATATCTGACTTGTATTAGTTTTGTTAACTACGCAGACTGTTTACTTGTTGCTAAAGCGACAAAAATAACTTAAATTGAAATGTGTTAATAACTTTAACACTGTAAAAATGTTTTCGCTTCGAAAAAATATCAGCATAATAAACAACTGGTTGGAAATTTCCCGAGTTTGAATTGTATGCCCCCTCAGAAATAATGTGGTAAATTTGTATAATAATATAAAAACCAACATGGCGGCTATCGTGAAAAAGGCCTATTTAAATATGGAAACGAGTGTTTACCATAAAAGAATCATGAATCTGTCGCCATTTATGAATAAGGTGTATAGCGTGTCTACATAATTTTCTTCATTTTGGAAATTTTTCCCCTCTCTCGCGTTAATTTCCTTTATTCGAAAGAAATGTTCCCTCCAATTCGCGTTAATTTAAGTCGCGTTAATTTCAAAGACCTTAATTTACAGCAGCGTTAATTTCCTATCATAAGGAACGCTATTTTTTGTGTTCCCTTTCCCTCACGTGTTCGCGCTGCGCGCTCGCTCCCTAACCTGCTGGATGACCCCCATTCGCACTTCGCTGATTAGTTAAGATCCACAAATCCGTTAAATAATAATAAAGTGTATTATCGTTTGTCTCACGATGTAGTCACTTGAGATGTAGATTGCGACGTTTCGATTGCTTACTGCTTGTTTTCTTCAGGCGATGAGGTCGACTGATTACGCGAAGGTCGGCTGTGATTAGTACATTTCGATCCTCCACTGTACCATTGTTCTGGAGCGTAGTTGTTATCTCAGCGGTCCGCTGTTGTCCCGTTCCCAGGAGGCAGCGTGGTCGGGTGGTTAGGGCGCTGGACTTGTAACCCGGTGGTCCGGAGTGACCACTATCTGGAGTTGTTTCACGGTAGTCCCGAGTCCAACTCCTCGGCCACGCTTGTAAAATAGACAACTGGTTTGCCTCCTGCCAGTTGGGATTTTTAACGTGTTATGTTGTATTTGCAATATTTGTTTCTATATTTAGTGTCCCCAATTAGTGCTCGCGCGCTAAATACCTTTGACACTTAAATAAAGTGATTATTATTATTATTATTATTATTGATCGTGGCCATCCACGCTTCAGTATCGCATTTTGGTCTCGAAAATTGCAAAAAATCCAACATCGGTCAAAAAATATGGAGAAACCTATAACACTGATTGTTTTCAACTAAATTGGAAAGCTATATTCCTTTTACCTATTCAAATAACCTTGAGCACTAAACTGCGCGAATTTCAATACAAAATATTAAATAGGATCATGTATACAAATGATATGCTTTTCAAGTTTAAAAAAGTCGAATATCCTTTGTGCTATTGGTGCAAAACAGACATCGAAACTCTTGAACACTTTCTTTTCCAATGCCCAAGAGTTAGACTATTTTGGAATGAAGTGGAAATGATATGTAAACATAAATTAAAGCTTACCAAGCATTTAGAAATAAGAGATGTTATTTTTGGAATTGATAATCTAGAAAGTAATAACAAATTAATTAACTATATTATCTTGGAAAGCAAATATCTCCTTCACTTCTGTAAACTTAGTAACAAGATTTTAACTCCACAATTATTACTCGAGCGAATTAAAAATACATACCAAATAGAATACTCCATGGCGAGCGAGAGAAACAACCTTAGTTATCACTTTCAAAAGTGGGAGCCCTTAATCGCTCTTATTTCTTCTTAGATTTTTGTCACCAAATATATCATTTTTTATCTCAACTCAAGCCGCTTTAATTATAAATTATACTACTTTAAGCAGTTTTTTCGTACATTTGTCATTTTTATGTTTTTAGCTTCTTTTTCTTTCATGTACTTAGATTGTGTAAATGTCTTTATAAAATTCATTAATAATTCATAAGGAAAATACAAAAGAAATGAATGTTTAATGAAGGTTTGTAAACCCCAATACAGATCAACTGAGTTGATGAATTATTAAACAGTAGCATTAACTTTTGATACAGATCTCTGCTGAGCTAATTAGTATGCATTAACTTTTGATACAGATCTCTGCTGAGCTAATTAGTATGCATTAACTTTTCATACAGATCTCTGCTCATTGTTTTATTTCATAAGTCAGATAAAATATTCGCGTCCGATCTGTATGGGATTTACAATGGCGAGCCGAAGGCTCGCCATTGTAAATACCCATACAGATCTCCCGCTCATATTTTATCTATCACTTAAATGTTAGTTTTCTTACAAATGTAATATAGACAAAAATAAATAAAATACAAAAAAAAAATACACGCTTCAGGAATTTCCATTCCGCTATCCCTTTTGGTGTTATTAGGGTGAAGTTTTGTGTGGATAGCTTCCTTAATCCTACGCGTGTACCAGTGAGGGTCTCGATTAATAAACTTAACCTCGTTCCAAACTGGATAGTGGCCGGTCTCGTGGGCGTGTTAAAAACGGCGGCGGTCTGAGTACGGGCGAGTCGTATATCCCTGTCGTGCTCTTTGATCCTCTCCTGCATAGATCTCCCTGTTACCCCGATTTAGACTTTGCCTCACTAGCAGGGAATCCTGTAGACCACGCCTTCTTGTTTAGCCGGATCGACGGTGTCTTTTGGTCGCACCAAGTGTGACCGAAGTGTCGTGTCGGACTTGAAGACGGTGCGAATGCCTTGTTGTTCGAGACAGCGGCGGAGAGGCTCCGATACTGCCTGGATATAAGGTAAAACGGCGCTGGATTTAAACTCTGCCACGGGCTCTCTTCTTGGGGCTGTTCTTTTCTTTGTGATCTTCTGCACAAAAGAGGAGGGATATCCGTTAGAAACAAGTACAGATGACAGATGTTTCTTCTCCTCAGAGATTGCAGATGGTTTGGTCACGAGACGTTTCGCCTGGCCATACAGACACTTCACCATAACGTGTTATAGCGGAGCACTTGCCAGGCCGAAGGCCTGGCTCCGCAGCCCCATACTCATAGAACCTATGCCGTCATTTTTCATGGTCATGGCTAGCGGAATGTTTCGCGGGCGCGCGTGTGTCCTCCGCCGTCACACGTCCGTCACACAGGACCGGACTCCGCCGTCACACAGGACCGGACCACACTAACCCCTAACCCTAACCCTAACCCGTCACACAGGACCGGACCGCACACAGGACCGGACCGCAGGACCGGGCTCCGTCGCGCAGGGCTAGCTCGCGGGCGCGTATAATGTCGCAAAACATGCGCGTACGACGTCATGTTGAAACCAAAGCGAGGCTTTTTTTCGCGCGGTTACACGGCCGAATGTCACGTGAGCAACACTTTGATGTTTTGCTGTGTTTACTGAGCGGAGAAAACGGTTTAAATTAAAGTCGTTATTTTCCTGCATTTTTCGCGGTTTGCTTCTCAAGACAGGGATACTAATTAAGGTATACTCAGAAGCCGCTTTAGTGGAAAAAGACGAGCTTTCAGGGATAAAATCTTTTTTTTTTTTTTTTTATTATTTGTCCATTATATTACATTGGTTTCATTTTACAGTTAAATCTCTGCTGGTATAAAACATATAATGGCAGGAGATCTTAGCAAGCTCTATTGAGCTTTTCTAGGAAGATCCCCATCATACATTTATATACTAATTACAACAGCAGATGGATAATCACTCTAAATGTAAAAGTTATACGGGTTTGTTTTAGCAATAAGATGACTACATTCTTAATCTAACATAACAAAGTATTTTGATTTTTTACATAAGTTTTTGTGCTTTTCTTAAAAGAATTATATGTTTTGGATATTTTTAGATTTTTAGGCAAATTATTCCAAATTTGTGCCCCCCTATATTTTAATGAAAATTTTCCGTAGTTTGTCCTTTTGTAATCTATAAAAATATTTGATGCTGATCGAGTATCATGACAATGTATACTTTTATTTAATCTAAAATAATTATTAAAATATTCTGGTAAATTATTGTTAAAGTAAGAGTACATAAAAAGTGCTATCAAATACATATTCAGCTCATATATATTAAGAATATCAAGAGATAGAAATAGTGGCTTTGATTCATCTCGGTAATTTGCAAAAGTCATTATTCTTACTATTTTTTTCTGTATTGTGAATATTGATTTAAGCCTGGTAGGGTACGTGCTTGTCCATATAGTGCTACAATATGTCAAGTATGGATATATCATAGTATTATAAATTGTTTTTAAAGTTTTAATTGATAAATAATGTCTAGCCTTAGCCATTATTCCCGTCATCTTTGATATTTTTGTTGTAATGTGGTCAATATGATATTTCCATGATAGTTCATCATCTATATATAATCCTAAAAATTTTGTACAATTTACTTTTTCAATCTCCTGATCATTAATTTTAATTGAAATAGATTGGTTAAGTTTCTTTATTTTAGGTTTAAAAATTATAAAATGTGTTTTCTTCACATTTAAAGATAGCTTATTCATAGAGAGCCAAGATGTAATTTTCCGTAGTTCCTGATTCATGGTGTTACTTGCTTCGAGGAACTTCATGTATTACGTTTTTATCAATGCGGGAGATGTTTGTTTTCTACGGATTTCAGAACCAGAAGCGGAGATTTGAATTTTCAAGCAAGCGAGGGACTTAAAGGTAAAACAGATTACAGTTTTCGATGAGAATTTATGTTGATATCAATACACCGATTCAGGCTATTACCGGAAGTTACATGAAAGCGAGGCCTAAGGGCCAATCGAAAACAAACATGGCGTACACGAGTCACAAGTGTTGCGCTGCAGCGCTATGTAACAATCGTTCTGACAATCGAAAAGTTCTTATTTTTCACGCTTTTCCGCTAGACGAAAGTCGAAAGAAAATGTGGGAGCTAAGAATGAAACGTGGTGACGAAAACTTTGTTTCAAACACATCACTCTTCTGCTGTTCGGAACATTTTACTGCGAAAGATTATAAAAAATCTTTAACTGGCAGAAGGCATGATCTTGTAAACAACGCTGTTCCTTCCGTTTTTGCATGGTCAGTGGATCATGATAAAAAGAGTGGGAGGTCCGAAAGAGCTAAAGTACGTGAAGGCAATAAGCTTGGAATAATAGTATCAGTTGCGGGCCCATCGGAAGTAACATATGAGAATACATGCGAATCATTGAACCCTGCAGACAACTACCCAGAGAAAGAATCAGAAGAGAAACCACAAGAGAAAGACCTAGTGTCCGAGATTTGTGATCTCAGACAAAAGGTCTTCCTGTCAAAATTTGGCCTGGAACGGTTTAGATCCAATGATGACGACATATTCTTTTACACAGGGTTTCCGAATTACCAAGCTTTGATAGCATTTTGGAACTTTGTCAAACCGTGTGCCGAGTCGCTTCTCAGTTGGAACCAGGCACGTTCTAAAGTGAATGGAGACCTCGCAGACACTGCTTTTCCTTATTTACAAGGCCAGAAGAAAGAAAAACAACGAAAGCGAGAAATAGAGCCAATTGATCAGTTGTGGATGTTTCTGACAAGGGTGCGACTTGGATTATTTGAGCGTGACTTGGCGCATAGATTTGATGTGTCTGTAAGTACTGTCTCTGATGTTGTTGTCACCTGGGCAAACTATCTTTACATCTTGTTGGGTAGTTTGCCTGTGTGGCCTTCCAAAGAGAAGATAAAGCAGCACTTGCCAGAATCATTTAAGGGAAGATATGAAAATGTACGAGGGATTTTAGATTGTACCGAGCTGAAATGTGAACTACCCAAAGATTATCAAAAGCATTCAGAAATGTACTCAGATTATAAGTCTCATGATACATTTAAGGGATTGGTCTGCATTTCACCTAGTGGCTGGATTACCTTTGTTAGTCATCTATATCCTGGAAGAATCAGTGACAAAGAAATCATTGAAAAGAGTAATTTTTGTCAGCTAATTGAAACAGGGGATCAGTACCTTGCAGACAAAGGCTTTGAAATTCATGACCTAATCGCCCTTAGAGGAGGGAGCTTATATATTCCTCCAAAGAGATTTTCTGCATCTGACCAGTTTACGGAAAGCCAATGTTTTGAGACCATGAGTATAGCCAATGTACGAATTCATATTGAAAGAGCAATTAAGCGAATAAAAGCTTGGCATATATTTAATCAAGTTCTGCCTCTTTCTAGCTATGGATCTATAAATCAGATCTGGGCTGTGTGTGCATTGTTAGTCAACTTTCAAAATCCAATCATTTCTGTCTAGAGAAAGTCATTTTTAGTTTGTATAGATATTTACATTTAAAGAACACTGGAACAATATCAAACTGAATGCTCCTTTCTCCCCAGATAAGGTGCAAGTTTTAAATGTTACCTTTAGACAGCAGTTAATACTACACGTGTTTAAAGAGACCCCTTTGGGCCTGCTAGGTTAGGATATGTACATCAAAGTTTCCTTCAAGTGAAGTTTAAAAATAATGTTCTGTTCTAGAGTCGTTGAGTGTTCTTGTTTTTGATATATTTCTCATGAAAAGCAAGTAAACTTGGTTTAATTTCATGTTGCCATCTTGCTGATAATGCGACCTTCAGAACCAAAATGGGATATTTGTAGTTAGTTAAAATGACAAAATCAGTCCTTTGAAGTGTAGTGATTCCCATCTGCATTTGACACTGAAACCAGTATTTGTGCTTTTCTTTCACTTCATAGAAAGAGTTTGTTTCCATAAATGCAAAACTTGTTTCCTTTTGATGATCTTTGATGGCAACAGTGGGCGAGGCATCCTGCTTTGACTCGAGACATTTTATTTCTACATTTCTATGCTCAATTTTACCGTTTTGATATTCAATGGTTGCAATTCTATCAGGACTTGCTGCAAGAACTGTATTATCTTTGTCTACAATTAGGCCAACCTCTTGAAGTATGACTTCCTTCACATCTGGTAATGACAAAAGGTACTGTTTGTACAAATTGGCTGCAACTGGCTCATTTTCAGTACCATAAAGCATACTCTTACTTTTATAATTTAGTTGCTTAGCTTGTAAATAACTCACTTGCTTGTAAGGTCTCCCTTTTGTTGTAATTTTTTTAATTAGACTTTCTGGTATCTTTGACCTTTGGTTATGCATATGGGAAAATACATCTTTACAGATACTGGCAGTTATCCTGTTCTGCTTTTGTTCAAACCAAACAGGGTTGACCGATTGCCCTCTTGTTGCCATTTCAATGTGCTTTTGCTCCTCTGTAAGTGTTTCAATAAATGTTTTTGATTGTATTGGTGGTGGTTGTTCTTGAGTAAGGGGGGGATCAGCTGTCCTATAAGAAGACGTTGACTGTAACCCTTCCTGCAGTTGGGTGTGGTTCTGGGGAATTGATATTCTCTGCACATGTGGCTCACCAGTAGACTGAGCATTAAGAGATAGTTGTAGATCAGAAATATCTGGCACATCTGATTCCCTTTGCACAAGAGAGAAGGGATCAGGGGTCCCATCATTTAAATTGAGCTGTGGCTGTTCTTGCCTTTGGGTATTTAGTGTGGGATGGGTACTACTGCAGACAGGGCTCCAATTTGCTTGAACAGCACAAGGGTTGTTATTCTGAGTACAAGATGCTACTAAGTTAGGAGTAGTAAATTCTTGGAGTTGCTTGTGAAGTATTGAACCTTTAGCAACTGTTCCAACTATAGTCATTACTGTTGGGACCGGCGTTTCGTCTGGTAGCATTGCTGCAAAGGGTATGACGGGATTTATGCTCTGAAGATCATGCTTCAGCTTTATCATACTATCAACATCGAGCTTCTGACATTTCGGTGGTCTAGGATCATAAAATTTGGATTTTATGCCTCTTCTCTTCCTGCCAGGAAGATCAGAGGCATGTCTTGGTTTAACCACATTTGATGCCATCACAGGATGAAACTGCACTTCTCGTCTATGCCCTTTTCCCCATTGCCTTGGCTTCGACGTGCAGGGTAGGTTGTTAGGCGTGGAATTTGTTAACTCTGACTTTCTTGTCATCTCCTCAAGTTTCCAAATTACAGCCATTACATGGCAGCAACATCCACTATTAGAGGCTGGACACTCCCTATCACACTTTGCTGCCACAATCTTAGGGGTTCCCTTTTGGCTAAGAACCAATTTTACCTTGTACTTTACATTCCTTTTGTAGGAAGCCCAACAACAAGCGCGCAAATATATCAGACTTTTCTCTGCACTGTTATATACTTGTAAATCATGCACAAAGCTCATCATGCGAAGGCCTTTGTCATTTGAGTTTATGACAACGTCTGCATTGGCAAACTTCTTAACTGATTTTCCAGAATTTTTAACTTGTTCAAAGGCGTCCATGGGTACAAATGAAGGTAAAATAGAAAAGTCTTCCGAAAATAACGTGGACTCGTCTGGCGGGAAGGTATCGAAATGTAAATTACTGGAGCTTGCTTGTTCGGGCGTGCTCTCTACTGTATCATTTGACCGCTTTAGCTTGTCAAGCTTTGCCTTCGTGTAGCTTCTATCAGGATCAGGGTCATAAACCTTGTCCCTGTAGTAAGAGATCGAGTTGAATGCTTTCACTCTGGAGAAAAAGAATTATAAAAACCAGGCTTTAGAGGTTTTATATGGAACAAAACTAGCAACAACAACCTTCCACACGACAAATTTTACGAAACTTACTTTTCGACGAGATCTTTCTTTAATCCTTGTTGGTTTAGTCTTCTACACTTGAGCCAGAATTTTAACTGTGGTATCGTCCATTTGCTGATATCCTCTACGTTTTCTACGGATGAACACGGGATATCGTTTGGTGTGAGGTTTATCTCTCGTAATACTCTTTCGTCCATGTTTTGCTACTGCAAGTTTTGAGATTCGCGCCATCTATGGCCCTTAGGCCTCGCTTTCATGCAACTTCCGGTAATAGCCTGAATAAGTGTATCTGTGAGTGACTTTTTATTAGTGTTATTGTTAGTTTTGGAGAATTGATTTTAAAACGTGCTTAAATTCAGTTGTATCGATCTTTTGAATTTCATCGAAGAAAGCTTGAACTCGATGAGCTATAATTAAATGGTACGCGTTTTGCTTTTAAACGTAAACTAATGGAGATTTGAATACATTTTTTCGAAAGAAGATTGTGTTGTCCATTTTTATGTGTTTGTTCATTCATTACATAGATTGAAAAGCGATTTTATGTAAACAAAACAAGACTTTGATTTTATAGTACAGTTCTATCTTCACTCGCATCGCCTTATGCAAATATGTTTGTGTATTTTTGCAATTTTTGATTTTCAAATCAGTTTCTCGGGCAATTTTTGACAATCATAAACTGTATTTTATTTGGAAATTAATGGTACTAGTTATTCTAGACAGAGAAAAGTTGTTTTTGTGCACTTTTGTACGGTCTATAAAAATGTACTGTACAGACGGTCGCGTAATACTGTTTTTGAGAATTGCTAAAATTGAAAATAGCCCGTTCGTCAATCTTAATTCTTGTGCTTCCAACCTTTCACCTTAGTTAAGTTTCACCTTAGTTATGTTTCACCTTAGTTAAGCTTGTTCAAAGTGCGACGCTGTTAGGCTTGGGCTATCTATATATATTACTGATTGAACGTGGTATGAATCATACGCTAAGTATCGATTACCCTGCGCGCAGAGGTATCCGATTTCCTTGCTACGTTTTCCGCGGGTAGCAAGGAAATCGGATACCTCTGCGTGCAGGCTTAGTATTGATCAGTATGTGTGGGCTTCCTGTATGTATATGCCGGTGTTAAGGCGGCCGTCTGGTTCTCTACAGACTGACGTGTCGAAAAAGGCGATCTTGCTGTTACTCTCGATCTCCATGGTTAAACGGATGGATGGTTGTTGACTGTTAAGGTTTTTGCAAGAAATCGTCAACTTTATCTCGATCCAGGATGGTGAAGGTATCGTGAACGTAGCGCTTCCAGATCTTAGGCTTGCAAGGTGCGGACTCTATTGCTTGTTCTTCAAATATCTCCATGTAGAGATTAGAAACAACCGCGGATACCGGACTCCCCATGGCTGCGCCGTCTCGTTGTTCGTAAATCGATCCATTATACTAAAAGTATGTAGATTTTAATTCGAAATCTAAGAGGTCCGCGATTTGAACAGGTGTTAGCGTAGTGCGGTCAGCCAGGTTTGCGTCACTCTCCAGCTTCCGTAGCGTGGCTTGTACGACACCCTCGATAGGTACGTTGGTAAACAGCGACTCTACGTCAATGGACACCATCATTTCCCGGTCCTGTATCTTCTCACTACCGATGGTGGATACGAAGTGAGCTAAGTTGGTCACCGCAAAATCCGAGTTGCCTGTTAGGGGAGATAAGATGTTAGCCATGAAAGCAGACAAATCATATGCAAAGATGTTGACACATGACACAATAGGCCTAAGCGGTCTAGCCTGCGAGCAAGCTCTCGGGTTCGGGTTTGGAGTTTTTTTTTGGGGGGGAGGGGGTGGGGGAGGGAAATCGCCCTCCGCTCCCCCAGCCAAAACCCCGAACCCGAGCCCGAGAGCTTGCTCGCAGGCTATAAGCGGTCTGTCGGTCTTGTGGATCTTAGGTAAACCATAGATCCTAGGTGATTGTTTGTGACGGGATCTGATCTTGTTATAAACAGCCTCTGATATGTATCCATTCCGCTACAGGGTGAGCAGCTTCTCGGATAGTTTCCGGGTCAGGCGATCTCTCGGTTTTTTGTTGAGCAGCTGGTACCGTCCGGAATCACAGCCGACCTTCGTGATATAAATGGTGCTGTGTAAGCAGTCGACCTCATCGCCTGAAGAAGACTAGCAGTAAGCAGTCGAAACGCCGCGACTACATCTCAAGTGACTACATCATGAGACAAACGATAATACACTTTTCTTATTATTGTACCTACCATGATGAATAGCAACAACCTTTTCCTCGACAAATCCGTTAAAATTTTTTCGAAATCCGAAATCCGGGAAAATATATTTTCAAAATCCGCCGATTCGTAGACCACTCCCCCCCACTTCTCCCCACCCCCCCCCCCCACACCCATCTAACGTAGTCGATCTATTCATGAGCTATATGTTTACTCTTTATCAATATAATGTGCTAAAGTTCTGCGCCTGGCCATCATTCCATTTCTTTTAGTTATAATAATTCTTTGAATGGAAAACTTTAGACTGCGAGCGGTCTCTTGCTTTTCTTTTACGCGGCTTTGCCGCTCGCGCGCGCGTGCTCGCTTGACTAGAAGGCTGGCAGTCTAGGAAGAATTGAACCTCCGGTCCTATAGTATGGTTCTAAGACATAATCGCCTAATAGGGAAAATAACCGATTTAAAAACGTCGTGTTGTAAAAACCCTGTTAATTCAGACACCGAAGGGAACAAAGTGAGTCCGTAACGCGGTTATGATATGGACGGGACGGGAAAAATAATCTGTTTTCCGTATCAATGGAGGTCCCTAATAAACGGGTAAATTTTAGAGAATACCTATGAGCTTTTAGCCGGAAGCATGAAAAGTGTCCGTAACGTCGGAATACAGTACGCAAGCTTGTTGTCCTCGGTGGTAGGTAAGGCGCAAAGCGCGGAAACTCGGCTTCTAATTCCGCGCGCTCACGTATCTCCACGGTATATTAAACACAATAAAAATGTTTTTTTTTTCGGGGTGCTTCGTTTTACCCTAGTGAAGGCTGTATTGCTGGAAGTTCAGCTTTTGAATAAAATAAACCTTAAAAATTACTCGCAACATTTGCAATGGGCTTCACAGCTAAGGACGCGCATGTGGTTTTCTGGAAGCCAGGATCGGGAATCAAGAATCGAGGATCGAGGATCGGGGATAACAAATTAAAATTTATCAAAAATATAAATAAAAAAAATATATATAAATAAATATAAATAAAAAATAAAATAAAAAAGTGATACATATTGTGACTGGCATACAGGACAATTTCACACGCCTGACACACAATGCCGGACTACTTGTTCATTAGCCATCATCGTTAAAAAACTGACTTCAATTTCCACCCAAAATAGTCCAGTGTGCGACGCTTAATGTTGCATTTGAGTTCTAATAACAAGCTAAAAGGTGGTGTTTCGAGATACGCGTGATCTTGGCAAGATCGCGCCGAGATTTCGAGCTTCGCACCGCTACAGATATACTGGTATACGTTGGATCACGTGAATGATACAAGTGAAGATACAAAGTAGATCACAGCGAAAAACTATGAGAAATGTTCATGCTCGACCAATCAGGATCAAGTAATCATGCCCTCTTAATTACCAAAAGTGCCCTCATGATTAAAGAAAAACTGCCTCTGTCTCAGCCAATCAGCATTCACTAATTTTGCCCGCTATGTTATAAGAACTCAAACGCAACATTTAGCGCCGCACACTGGACTATTTTGGGTGGAAATTGAATATTCAGTTTTTCACGTTAATGGTTAATGAACAAGTACTCCGGAATTGTGAGCCAGGCGTGTGAAATTGTTCTGTATGCGAGTCTGTTTTTTATTTTTTATTTATATTTATTTACATTGTCATAATTTTTTTTTTATCCCCGATCCCCGATCCTCGATCCTCGAACCCCGATCCTGATCTTCCAGGAAACCCGCGCATGTTGATCAGCGCAATACTGGAAATAAAAACATATAGTCTGTCTACAAGTTCACCGTCCTCTGTTTGTGTGGCGTGCTGTGTATCTGTAACAAACGTATCAGTCTATCGGTCTATTAAGCTTAACTATGCCCTGAATACCAGAGGTTTCTTCGCGGCACATTCTCGTAAGGAGAAGTCGGGGCCAGGCCGGCAACGAGCGACAACGCCGCCATGACATGAGATAAGATGATGTTAAACATGCGTGAGTACAGTGAGAGATGAGAACCCGAGAAAAGCCTCTGGCACGCTGGGTAATCAAAATATTGATTGCTCTCAGATTGCTCTTTTAAACTCAAGGAAATTAACTGATAAAAACTCTCAAAATCACTTCCTTGTTTAACCTTGTTTTTCGAAAGCGGTTTTCGTCACACAATAGTCTGCGAACAAGCTCTCGGCCTCTGGGTCGGGGCGAACCTATTTAACCTCCTGAGCACGACAGCTTGGCTATAAAATAAGGACACTGTTAATACGGACAGTTTCCTTGGTCCCTCCGGTCATTTTGACTGAATGAGAGAGATCAGTTCGCAAGAAAAAGACTTTGGCACCATAAGTCACGCGAGGCAAATCCTTGTTTATCGACAACCGAGATCAAATTTCGCGCGATTTGATTGGTTGGTTTAACCCCACTATTGTCCGCATGAAGCTTGTCCCCTGGCTTGTCCATGTGACTTTCAATTTGCCGAACGGAGCTGGTGCGAGGGAATGTTTAGTAGCTGCTTCTTTGCATCTTTCGTAAACACATTTGGTCCTAAAGTAGTGGACTGTTGTTTGTGCTCACCAAGAAAGTAAAACAAACGAAACAGAGTTGTTCAACTCGATTGACCTTCGAGGTTCCCAAAAGAACTGAAAAGAAGCAGCTTGCGAAGGTAATCTTCAATGGAAGGTGAGAAAAATTGAACTTACAAGAAGCTCAATTAAACTTAAATATTATGTTGTATTTATATGAAAACCTTTATAGTTTTGTTAAAGCGAATTCCTTGACAAATTGAAGTGGTTCGTTTCACTTACAGGGCACGAAAAACATGTACGTGATGTCTTCACCGTACGTGGTGTCTTCACCTATTCGAGGAACTGGTTGAGAACTAATATCAGCTGAATTCAGTTTTGCTTGGGCGAAATGGCAACGGAAAAACATTTCCAAGTAAGTTATATAAATTCTCGTCAATGTAAGTGACCTTGTCCATGTTTGTCCAAAGGTCCCAAAAGGACGCTGTCGGACAGATTTTCATATCGAGACGTGAACAATCGATGAAAATCAATCGATCAATCGATGACAATAGATGCCAATCAATCGATTGATGTTGAAAATCGATAAACAATCGATGCCCATTAGCTTTTTGTGAGTATTGGTTGTCATCGATTATCGTACCAATCTCTCAAATAACTGACATCGATTGTCATGGATTGGTTATTTTTTATGCGTTTTATTTTCAGTCACGATTTCCAAAACCACACTCCTGCGATGCATTTTAACAGTGATTTTAATGATTAAAACACATAGGAAATAGCAAGGGTTGACAGTCTGCACATTCTCTACCAGTGTAAAACATTTGAAAACCTTTTATATTTCTTATAACGAGTATGGAGGTGGTAGGCCTGTACAACTTTTATTTAAGGTTGTTAAATGCCGTTTACCACTTATATATGTATTTTAATGGGTATACATTTATTTGGTTTTGGAGGAGTTAAGTGTTGACTGAAAAAACTCTTTTAAAAGCCTCATGTAAGAGGCCCTGCAAGGGTAAATTCCGACAGGCGACATGACCCAAAAAGTAGCGACAGCATGTAAACTGAAATCGCGACAAAAGACTAATGTTCGTTCAATTTCCGACAGCAACGTGAAACATTGATAAAACACTGACACGAGACATTTTATAAAATAACTGAGATACTACGCGCGTTCTGATTGGCCAAAGACCTATTAACTATTGTGCTGGTAAACTCATAGAAAACCGCGCAAGCGAAACTGTAAAGTAAACAAAGTTCAATTTTCCACTGCATCAACACAAGCGTGAGGAGAAAGAATTTCACAACACGAGCCGGTTTAGTGTCTTATTGCATATTGTGGTGTGTTAGAAGATGAGAAGAGAAGATATGTTTCTTGTAAACGATAAGTTGCTGCTCAAACCTACAAAATAAAAAAAAATTTCCCATGCACGCAAACAAAAAACGGCTTAACGACAAAAGAACACTAAGCTTTAATATTTTAAAACTGATATCAACAACAGGAATATATTTTCATTTAACATTGGCTTGGAAAGGCTTACATGCAGCGATCAATGACAATCAAAACAACCTCGATATGTACTTTGTGAAGTTCATTGAACTGAAGGTTTAGCTATTAGTGGAAAGCTCAAAAATTATGGATCCCAAAGAGAAAACAATGGCTTTCAAACTGAGGAATTTTCGATTGAAATTCACTGAACTGAAGTTTATAAATGTTCCTATAAATCCTAAGATAACTTCTAAATAAGACGGATTTTCACAGTGGAATTAAAAAGCAAGGCTTAAGTTTAAGCTTATAGCTTTGTTGTTTAGGATAATTATTTTACGCCGATACCATTTATCTTACGCTTTATCGTGTTTTGTTTTTGAGATTTTTTCATTGAATACTTTTGTACCCGATGCAGTTTAAATTCTGATTATGTGTCCAAGCAAGGATGATCAATTAGCAAGAAGAAAATGAAGCTAACAAAAATTATAGGTTTATGGTTAAACAAATTATTTGCATGGAATGATCAAACAATTCAACTGTAGGCTTAAAAAACAATGAGCTTAGTTTTCATTCAGAACTTAAAATGTAGAGAAGTACGGGCTTCATTGTACACTTCAAAGTAAGTGGATAAAGTCGAAAACATTTTCAGAAGCTGAGTTTCTGGAACTAACCTTTATTCCAATTGAAAAATTCTTGACAAGAAGGCAATCTTTGAATCCAACATAAGCTTACGCCATAAAAATTTTAGTCTTTCAAACTTTCCTCGTACATTCATGTTTGCGGCGGCAGATTCCCGAGACAATTTTCTGGATTTCCCATTATCATATTATTTTGATATAAAGCTAGGACAAGCAGCAGCGCAGATGATGTGATTCAAACATAAGACTTAAGCATACTTGATCTTCAATAAATCTGAACGAAATCCTAAACAAATCAAATTTTATTATGATGTAGTTCAAACATAAGCTTACTCCATCTTTGATAAATCTCAACAAAATCATAAACAAATTGAATTTTATTCAGTAAAATTACACAGTCGTGAGATCCTAGCAGTGCATGATACGGAAAACAAAGGACTGTCTATATTTTTATGGCTGAAAACAGCAACCACACAAGCAAAAATTGGATTTAATCAGAAAAGAAATCGCAGCCAACCATTACTTTACTTGCCATAAGACAGAGACTGGCTAATTGTCTACCTTTCCATTCCTTTGAAAAGCACAAAGTTTCTTTTATGCGCCACATATCAGCTGGCACAACAAACCTCAATCCTATTGAAGGGGTGAGTGGATTAAAGCCCTTAGTGAATTCTGATCAACTGCTACATTCTCCTTCCAGTTTGTCTTGTATATGCTCATGTAAGAAAGGGAGAATTTGGCTATAGATCAGGAGTCACTTAGGGCCTTATCCCAAACTGGAATATGGCCCTCAGTGACTCCTCATCTGAAACCAAATTCTCCCTTTCCAATGAATTGAAGCAGTGCTGCCTTGTTTTGTGGTGCTAGTATCCCTGTTATGGCTGTTATCTTGTCTGGATCCGGTTTCATTCCTTTGTCAGAGATTATGGTTCCCATGAATTTGAGCTCTTTTAACTTCAACTGAAGTTTCTGTGCATTGAGCTTGATGTTCGTCTGTTGACAGCGTTCCATCAAAGTGTCGAATCGTCTGTCGTGGTCTTTCTCAGCTTCTGTAAAATCTTTGCCCTCTCCAAATACTAGGATGTCGTCTGCGATACAGATGATGCCATCCAGACCTTGAAGTGCGGTTAGCAGTTGCGTCTGCAACTCTTCTGGGGCACTTTTAATTCCAAAGGGGAGGTTGCGCCAGCGGTATCTACAGTTGTACCGTACAATGTGTTCATTGTGGTTAGTCACGATGATTCTTCATTGAGAGGGATGTGAGGAAACCCTTCTTTTACATCAACTAGTGGGAAGCATTTTGCTGCACTTAACTTGTGAAGCTGTTAGTTTAAAGTGGGCATCTGGTGTATCAGGCGATCGATGGCCTTGCTTATTGTTTGGCTGGGGTCTATACATACTCAGAATATCTTTGGTTTTCTCGTGTCAGCTAGTTTGAGCACCATCTTGTTGGGTCGGTCACCTTGGCTAGAACACCTGCCTCGGCATATCGGTCTAGGGCTTCTTTCTCCTTTTCTCATTTTGCTACGGGTATTCTGTGGACCAGCATTTGAACAGGCTGTATGCTCTCATCCAATTGGAAATGGATGGGTGGGCCCAGGAGCCCGAGGCCTTCAAAGCTGTCAGCATACTGAGTAAGTATGTCTTCTTTTCTCAGGTTGCCCAGTTGGGGGAGGTGGCAGTCGGAAGCAACCCTGATCAGCGCTGAGGGTGTGGGTGAAGGTTGACATGGGTTTGTAGTGATTTCTTGTATTTGTTGTAGATGATTGAGGGTCAAGGATGTTTTTGTGTCGTTGGGTGATTGTATGCTGTTTTGAATGACATCATCAACATTTGGAGGTGACGTTTGGAACCCTGGGAGGCCTTCGGAAGTCTTGTAAGTGGTGTGGTCTACTGTCGAGGAGAGGGAATGGATTACAAATGACTTTCTTTGTAAAATAGGCCTAAAAGAGGTAGACTCTTGTTCTTTTTGTGGAGAGTGCACCGAAACTCTTATCCATTTTTTTGGAACTGCACATATACCCAGACTTTCTGGAAAAGCGCTTTCAATTGGATTTCCCAAAATCTAACTCTGACGAAAGTAATCTCCTTCTCTCCTGCCCTTTGCCTTGGCTTTATTGATAGTATATCAAACTCACTGCTTCATTACTTTCTTCTCATTGCTAGACACTATATATACACTTGCAGACTAAGAAACACCCTCCCTAAGCTACAGGTATACATACAATCTACTATGAACTTCATGGAAATTGAAAAACAAATATCTCTTGACAACAATAATATAACTTCTTTCAAGAAGAAATGGGCCACTTTTAAATACTGCCCCTCCCCCCTCTAGAGAAATAATTAAAACTGCAATTTTTAAATGAAACAAAGGTCACGTAGATACTGAAAACCGAAGCAAGGGCACCCAGTCGGACACGATATTCTTATGTAGAAAATATTTTATGTAAATAGGGTAAAGAATTATGTAAATAGTACTAGTTTTGTTCTGAGATATGTTTAAATGATCTGTAAGTAGTGTTTAAGTAACATTTGTAACGTTAATTGTTCTAAGTAACGTTTGAAATGTTAGTTCTTGTAGTAACTATGTACTAGTGTAGGTGTAGTATGAAGTGTAAGCTTGTGAGATGCCAATAAATAAATATTAAAAAAAAAAGAATCACTAATTAATTCCCAACAGGTTTTGTAAAATTCAATTGGTATTTCATCATTACTGGGGATTTGTTATTTTGAAAGCTGTCAAGTATAGCCTTTACTTCTTCAATGGTTATTTCGCATTCACAATATTGTTTTTGCTCTTCTGATAATTTTGGAATGTCCAAACTATTTAAAAAAGCTTTTCCAGCTTTTTATTTCTGTACTTTTTGATCTGTACAGATTGTAGTAAAACTGTTTCTGTTCATCAAGTAATTTGAAGGGGTCAGTTGTGATCAAGCTGCTAACAATAAGTTTCCTGATGTTTCGTGATTCTGTTTCTCCAAGTTTAAAAAATAGTTTGTGCTTTTTTCTCCGTGTTCGTGCCATCGGGCTCTTGCTCGTATAATTACACCTTTTGTTTTTTCCTCATAGAGAAGCTCAAGATTCATTTGCTTTATTCAAGCAATTCTAATTTGAAACACTTGGGTCTTCTGCACGTTCTTTGTTGCTTCCTCACATGCCTTCTGTAAAGTGTTTTCCTTTGCACTGCTTTCTTTAGCCTTTGTTTAGAATACAAGATCACATTATTTTGAATGTTAAAATTGAGCCAATCCCAAATGGACCGTTTATCTGACAAATCATTTGTGCCTGTTGTTTTCCATTGCGGAAGATTAGTTTTCAAATCATTTAGATAGTTTTCGTCTTCAAGTAGGGACACATTGATTTTCCAAAAGCCAGGACCCTTTGCATCTTGATTGAGTCAGTTAAAACTAATTCAATTGCCGCATGATCTGTTTTAATAGCTGGAGTAATATCTGTTGAATTTACGAAATCTTGTCAATTGTTGGATACTAACCAATAGTCTAAACGACAAAATACTTGTGGTGACTTTTGGCTCTAGGTGTAACTTTTGGTTTGTGGATTTTTAATTCTCCAAATATCCACAACATCCAATTCATTTTGCAAACATTCAATATTATCTATTACAATTTTCCTCGGTATCATTACACCACCTTTTCTATCAAGCTTTAGATTTAGAGGGCAGTTAAAATTGCCTCCAATAATTATATTTTCTTCACAGTCTAAATCTTCCATCTGCAACGTTTTGTGCAGATTTCTGAAGAATATACAAGTTGTCTTGTCTTTATTTGGCACGTAAATGTTAACTAATACATAAACTTTGTTGTCTATTTCCACTTTTAATACTACAAAAAGTCCTGAGGGAGTTTTGTATTGAACAATTGAATCCGTTTTTAATCAACACTGCAACACAACAGGAATTTGGGCTCCCATGTGAAAAGAACGGTTTACCACCCCAGTCATTCGTCCATTGTTTCTCTATTTCCACTTTTAAATGTGTTTCTTGCATAAATATAGTATCTGCTTTTCTTTTACGACACCATCAGTATCGCTCTTCTTTTCTGAAAATTATTGATGCTCCTTACATTTAGAGAGACTAATTTAAATAAGTTTGCAATATTTTATTTTTTTTGTAAAATTTGTTCATATTCAGTTGGGATTGCAATGGGAGGCATATAAAAATTACTTGATAGTATGGAAGAATGACTCTTTTCCTTTCAAAACAAAAGATGCGTGTAAAACAACAACAACAGCAACTATAACAAAACAGAGAGCACACATGGAAATACACATTAAAAATATAACTTATCATTTATAGGACATGTATTCTTTTCCATCTTTCAAACCCTTCGTGAATTATTGAAAGCTTTTCATAATATTTCCATTATAGGGAAGGTCCTTGGTCTCATGTCCTCCAGAGATTTGGCCATCTATGGTCAACTTGTCGAAATTAAAGTAAGCCTTCTTCTGGTGCTGTTTTGCCTTTTTTAAAACTGGATAGAGTTTTTTGTGAATGTCTTTGACTTCTTTCGGGAAGTTGTCAGAAATTCCAATACTGGATCCGCTTAAATTCCTGTAATAAGGCCGAATAAGTTCTTTGTCTTGGTAGTGGCTAAATCTAGCAATTATTGGCCTCGTGTGAGATTGTGATTCCTGGCTTGATGTTTTTGTTGGGATTCTGTGGACTCGTTCAAACCGAATACCATCAACATCTTCTTTAGGAATAAGCAATTAAGTGATAAAGATATTTCTTACTACTTGTTCTGTATTTTTGTCTGGCGTTTCCTTGATATACCAGAAATTGGAGACAAAATGGCGGTCACGGAGGCCTGGCTGCATTGGATCAGGGCATTTAAAATGGCTAAGAGTTATAAGAAAATGTATGAAGTGGTAAATAGAATTTAAAAATAAATATACCACGAGGTGCTATGTACATTCCCCGACCTCCATTTTACTTCCACTGCAATCAGCATATACGAAAATGCCAATGAGTGTCTCCACCAGGCCACCGTTTTTGTTCAAAATTCATTTCTATTGAGAATGTTTGTGGCTCTATCCACGCCTGTAATATTGTGTTTCTGGGAAACATCCTCACTTTATATATGTGTAATATCCAGCTTTCTCTGTAAGAATCGTGGTTCCCCGACCTCCAAAAACCTCCATCTGTTGTGGCAGTGTTCTCTGGTGTATTTCACTTCTTTCTCTTGTGAAGAAGTTTAGTTCCTCAGCTTGGCAAATATTCCTATTTTCTCGGTTTAAATTCATGAAAAATGCAGCCAATGTGTGTTGGTAGAATTGTAAAAACCACTGCTGTTTGCATCTTTTCGCGACAAGATTCCACCATTTTGAAAATTTCAAAACAAGCTATGTAACATGGCATTTTGTCTCACGATACCGATGTTAGAATGAACAGCTGGCTTAGATAAAGAGATTTTTTTCAGATTGTTTTCTGTATTAAAAATAAAGTTGTGAAATACACAAACGTCATTTGAGATATCAAGAAACCAACGATTCTGTCTGAATATAATTCGAAAATTGAGCATTTTTGCCAAAAACTGAAGACTTAAATTTCTGCAATAAATACAATCAATATGTCAGATGTCTTTTCACAGTACATTCAGAGATCATATGAATGGGAAATGACAGCCACAGATCCACCATTGTCATACCTGCAGCAACAGGGAATATCAAGATTTTAAATTGCTCTTGCAGTAAAGATACCATATCCATTATTAAAGATATGGCATGAAAATGTACAAAAGGGAGTTGATTATATTGACTTTCTCAATGCTACAGTGCCCGGTGCATGGTTTAGAGTTAGTCGAGAGACCGGCTTTTGCGTTCAACGCAGGCTGGAGAGAGAAGCAGGAGTCATTGCCACTAAGTATAGGCAGGCAAAGGGAAGGAAGAGAGAAGAGCTAAATTCAAAATTTCTTACCCTAAGTATCTTGAAGACTGAATTGGTTTCTGTTGAAGAGGTTGAAAATGAGCTTTACTTCACTAGAAATGAACTTTCAGACTGGAAGAGCAAATATCAGGACTTAGAGGCAGAAAAGCAGTGACTGATAAACGAAATGAAGGATGTGCTAAGGAAGAAAGAGGATGAAATTATTGAGCTTGAAGCTGTAGGAGAGGAACTGAGAGATTATGTAGAACAGATGGAAAAAAGTCAGGATTAAATTGCCAGGATAAGAAAGTAGGGGAGGTTGGTCAAAAACAGAGGACAAGAAAACTCAAACTACTGAAAGAGAGGGCTGAATGTGCATTGTGGTTTCCCAAGCCATTTGGTCTTGATCTTGCCTGTGTAAAATTCAAAGATGCTAAAACAAATGAAAACTATGCTTTTAATTACCAGCAGCCTACATCCTCAGAAAGGGCTGGGGGAGAAGAGTCAGCGGGAAGCTCAGCTGTATTGAGTGATATACAGAGCTCTCAGATTGAACAAATTGTTTTTCTGTTAGATAAGTTTTATGTTAGTGATAGGCAGGGTTATGAGCAAGCTGGTATCACCCCTTATATGCACTACATCCCCTACCACATTCCAAAATTTGTCAATGATCGTGGGTCTTTCAAGATGTTTACAGGACAAGGAGTGGAGAAGAACAATGATGATGCTAAAAGATTGTATTTTCTAAAATCAAACAAATGGGACGCAACACAAGATGTGCTGTAGCTGGAAGCACAACAATGTGCTTTGCGTGGATAGTCGCACTCGGGCCACAATGGCCCACACAGCCGGAGCTTAACCCGGTTTCCGTAGCATGAAGCAACTAGGAATATTGCTACTCCCCCCTGGATGGGATGCTAGTCCATCGCAGGGTTACCCCCAGGGGTTTCAATAAAATTTGAAGTAGGCGGATGGTGGTGAAGAAGTAGGCGGCAGTGACAATGGCGGGGTCTGGGGGCATGCCCCCCCAGAAAATTTTGAAATATGGAAGCTTGGAAATGCAATTTCCCGCATTCTGGGCACCAAATTGGGTATAATATATGAGGGATTTTTGACCTCAAAACAATGTTTTTATTTTTATTTTTACAAGACTAATAAACTGAAAAGGACAGAATGTGTGTACTTATTTAGTCTGTGGTTCCAGAAAATATCCATACCTACCCCAAAGAAGGTTATTGGAAATTCTGAAGGGTGGTGGGTGGGGGGGGGGAGGGGGGTTTCAAAAGCCAAAACGTTTAAAGGAAAGTATGAAGGCAATGGAATTTCAAGAGGGGTGTGGGTACAAACCATAGAACCTTCCATAAGAGGGTATGGATATTTTCTGAAACAACACATTACAATGTGCAGCACACTGTTGCTCTTGTTGGAGAAACAGGAAAATCTTAAAGAGGGCATTTGAGGACTGTATCTCAAAACAATTATTATTACCACACTTTCCCTTAAAAAGAATTGCAATTAACAAAATTATGTGAGCCTGCTGATAACTCCAACTGGAAAACTACTGAAGATAAGCTTATGCACTGTGGTCTCTGAAAGTGAATACACAGATATACCACGTCAATTTAACACCTTACAACTTCATAATTAGTTGGATTAAATTCCCTAGTCAGTGTCATCAAAATCAGAATCGTAATCAGAGTCACCAGAGCTATAAGAAAAAGTGTCTGGCTGGGGCAGGTTCATTTCCTTTAAAGCTGCATTGACTTCTTCTTCCAATACTTCAGCTTCCTGCTGCTCCACAATTTCTTCCTGCTCTAAATTGATCAGCTGCACATTTGGTGTTGCTGGAGGATCAAGGTCAGCTTGCACTGCAGCATCCGAAAATGTTGTTCTCCCAGCTTCCCTGCCTTTAGCAATTTTTCTTCTGGGCTTCATCTGCATCCACTCTTTCACAGTGGCTTTGATAAGTTGGTGAGATTCCTGCACCTCGGGCCCATTCAGCGTAATGTGCATCAGTGCACCCAGCATGTCATTCTTCATTCGGCTTCTCATTCGCGTCTTTAGTCTCTTCACCGCTGACGCCCCTCTTTCTGGCCAAGCATTGCTCACTGGAAGGGAAAGACACAGCTCTGCAAGATACAGTAAACCCGGTACAAAATGCTGGTATGTGGTACGCATGGACAACATTTTCTCAAGAGTCCATTCTGTGGGAGACTTTGAAACCAGGACTTTCTTGGGTGGGGGGTTCAACACCTCAGATGGTACTTGATCTTTAATCTGCAGAAGATTGTACTTGAATTTGTTCCATTCGCACAGCAGTTCCTCCTTCATTTCTGTTTGGCTATGGTGCCCATTATAGAAGTAGTCTGCCAGTACTTTGATGTCATCAACACCATACTCTTTGAATGTTGGGTCTGATCTCCCGGGAACTGCTGTGGGATCAAAGATCTGAAAAGCCGTAAGAACTGACAGACTGTCTTCAAAGCGACTATCAATGTTCTCTTTCAATGCTGTCACATACTTCTGAGTAAGTGTTGTTAAATTCTTCTCATGAAAGTCAGTAAGCGTCGGAAGATCACAGTTTGATAACCTTCCCCCATCACCCAGGTCTTTCTTCAAGTCCTGCAGGGGCTTGTTGGTTGAAGCTACACCCTGTAAGGTGTCTACTGTATACTTGATAGCTGGGTTGATAGCTGCGAAGGAGACATTGCCTTCTTGGAAAGCCTTGCTTAAGTGAGCAAGGGCGGGCAGGACTGCGTGCAGCATATACACTGTTGACAAAAACTTGATGTTTGCAGTCTGATTTAGAAGACCTGTCGCCAAGGAATCACCGTCCTCTTTCATGACACGTAGCGTCTGACATAATGCCTCAAAATCATCAAACACTCCATCAATTGCTTTCTCCATCGACAACCACCGTGTTCTGCATGCCTTCTTGAAGCTCTTTGCTACTTTTTTTCTTCCCTTTGCTGACAAATTGATTGCTTTCATGGCCATAACTGCTTTACCATAAGCAGCAGTCCTCTTTGCAGAGTTATCAAAAAAAGACCACAACTGAATGAGGATCTTTTCAACAGTAGTGATATAGGATACATCATTATTTGCATCACCACATGCAAGTGCCAGGCGATGACAAATGCAGTGAACATTAAGAAGCAGTGGGGACTCTTTACGTAGTTGTGCTGATACACCATTTCTTTTGCCAGTCATCACGCTGCATCCATCTGTTGCTAGACCAGAGAGCTTCTTCACATCTAAGCCACATTCATTCAGCTGCGTCATAACTGTGGTTTTTATGGTAGTTGCATTTGCAGAATTGGAATCATTCAGCAAGTCGTCAATGGCAATGAACTGAGTGGTTGCTTTGTTTGTATCAACATCCACAAATTTGATGAATGTTACAAGCTGCTCTATGTTCGTAATGTCGCACACTTCATCAGTGAGAAGACCAAATGTGTTGGCTTGCTTTATCTTCTCCACAACATCTGACTTCACCATCTTGCCAAGAAGAAGAAACATTTCCCTCGCAGCACCAGCAGAACGATGTTGAAAAAACTTCATGTCAAGTTGTCCAAGTCTTTCTGTAAGGTCAAGCAGGCTGTTGAACTTCTTGTTTGGTAACTCTTCTTTGGCCAGCCAGTAAAGTGTCAGAAAGGCGTTATGGTAGACATCGTCCCTTGACTGCTCTCTTTGCTCAACTTGCTTGTGGAATGTAGAGCTTCTTCTTGTCAATTCGGCTTCAACAGAAGACTTATGTTGCTGCGAATTGCCGTGTTCTATAATGGCAGTGCGTTTAAACCTCACAGAAGGATCAGTATTGAATTTTTTTGATTTGTTTTGCAAATTTACTGCATTGTGCTTTTTGCAAAGCAGACAAAACATGCCAGCACCTTCTTCATAGAGAAGCCAGAAGTAACCAGTCTTCTGACAGTAGGCGACATTTGGGTCAAGGACCCACTGGTGCTGGAAACGATCCTTGATTCCACCAGTTTTCAGGCGTTTCAGTTCCTGAGAACTGACGTTTAGACAACTTTTTTTTGTGCAAGTATACTGACTGTGAACAATGGAGATATCTTTGAATGCTGCCTCTATGAAAGGTTCACAGTCCTTTGGAGTATTTGGCGGAATGGGAGAGATGTTGGCAGATAGCAGACTGCTGTCTTCTCTTGGACCAGGGTATGTAACAGACACCGGCTGGGCCGTTTCAACGGCAGGAGATTCACTTGTTGTGGATATGGGTGTATTTGTTGTTGAAACACTTTGATTTTGATTTGAAGTTGTACCTTTGGCAAAAAATTAAAACCAGAACATTTTGTTAATAAACTGATAGTTATGTTGTGTTGTTTTTCCATGTAAAAACTCTAAGAAAACGCATCTATTTGTAGTTTTCCATGTGCACCTCACAAAAAAAATACTTTGGCAATCTTTATGTAAGATTATCTCTCCACTTTTCCCTTCCCCCTTTTTTAGTTGTCTAGCATGGGCGTGACAAAAATTGTACTTTTGTTACACCCAAAAATAGCTCAGACAAAAAGCAAAATAACCGGAATTTGTTGCAAGCTACCGTCGCGTTGGCAATCAAACACTCAAAACCACAGCTTTACACCGATTCAAAAATAATGTCATTGATGAGCCAAGTTTCACTGAATTAAACGCAAATGGTTATAGATTTTCCAAAGATTTGCCAAAATTGAAAACAACGGAAAAGGACAGTGTGTCTACGACAACTAGTCAAACGGAGGATTGGGAAAGTTGCACGCGAAGTTATGAAATTAACACTTCAGTTTATGTCGATCGGCTTTTTATATTTTCGGGAACCGAAAGCTTTATATTAAAAATAAAGAATAAAATCAAATACATTTTATGCTCACTCACCTGTATCTGTAAGGGTCCGTGATCTCTTATTAAAATATGCTAATATATTGCCATCCGCGGCGCGCTTTCTCTCTGCCATATTTCGTGGAAAAGAAAACCGGAAAAGAGTACAGCGTGTAATCGAGGCATCATTGTCACCAGTCTTTTTCTTCTCTCATTCAACATGGCGAATCGATCGCGTTGCCGTAACTTGCGTTGTTTACGTTGTTAAAACGTTACAGACAAACATCCAACAGCCAAAAATGAGACAAAATGTCAAAGAAAAGACTTTTATTGACTATTCACTTGCTTATCATTTCATTTCAAGACAAGATAAATTAAAAACCTTCAAAAAATCAGCAAGTAAAAATCGGGAGATGGAATGAAAAAAGTAGGCGGCCCTGATATGGAAAGTAGCCGCCGGAGTTCGCCGGTTGCCGGCTTCTAATGAAATCCCTGTACCCCCAGCATTTTGTCGCCGGTACCCATTTATACACCTGGGTGGAGAGAGAGACAGTGTGGAGTAAAGTTTCTTGTCTAAGGAAACAACACGACGGCAGAGACCAGGCTCGAACCACCGACCTTCAGGTTGAAAGTCCGACGCGCTAACCACTAGACCACCGTGCCGCCCACCCCGTGCTTTGCGTGGATAGGAAAGAGAAAAGAGGAAATATACGAAATGAAAAACTGACCACTGGGAAACTGACATCAGTGAAACTCGGAAAAAGAGGCCAAGGCCAAAGGCAAATGATAACAAAAACCAAAATGAATCAGAAACTACAAGCAGCTTGAGTGCCACCTCGGTATTTCAAAACTGACGGTTAAGGATTTGAGAAACGAAATCCAGGCAAGAGGACTCAAGCCAAAAGGACTGAGTAAAATGAACAAAAAACAACTTTTAAGTCTTGTCCAATAAAGGTAATATGACATGTAAATAATAATTTTATTATAGCATTGCAGTTTAAATTAGTATTTGGCTTGATTTTAATTTGCCTTGGTCTCATGTTCACTATTATAAATTATGATAAACTGGAACAAAGGTAAAACAAGGAGAATAAAAATCAAGCCCAAAGCAAATTTAAAGCACATCTTAGTCAGTTTGCATAAACTTATTATTGAAGTTTAATGTGAAAATATATACATATGTTTATAAAACATATAGCATCCCCTTTCAACATTCAAATGTAAATGAAATTATATTCTTTGAAACCTTGTTAGTCCACAGTGTATTTTACATACACTGGATACAGAATGTCACTGCTTTTGCTTGATTCATGTTAAACAAAACATTTAATAAATAGAACTCGATTAGGTAAATATGTTCTACTGCATGCTTTGCATTGATGGTAAGAGATACTGTCTCAAGGGGGATCCTTGGTGCTTCTGTAACTTTCCCTGCTTGCACAATGAAATGCTTTGGTGAGCTTCCAAGATGAGGTTTCATCTTTAAAGGAAAATCTTTGGCAATTAACAATTAACATCCAAAACATACCACCAATGATGGGGTAAATGCAGTTTTGTAAAATCTCCTAAGTTGAACATGAAATATTTAGTGTCCCTTGATGCTGTTCCCTTGTCATTAAAGAAGTATCGGTACACATCATGCTTCATAGGAAATGTACAAGTGTGATGTGCTTTGACAGCCTTTGATTTAAGGAGCGATTTGATAGCCAAATAAAATCCATCTGATGCTGATGCAATTTCGCTTTCTGAAGGTTTCATTGGCTTGTTGTAAAGTGTACAACAGATTTAAACAACACACATTTATCAGACAAGCACTTCAATCCTGAAAAGGCATTAATTCAGAACCTAAATGACTTAGCCAAATGAGGTCATAAAAATAAACATTCATCTTGCCTTATCTGTTCTTTGGGGAGATGAGAGGATGGTTCCCACGTGCGAGATGACATGGGCCACCCTTTCCACTTTAGGAGTTACTCAAAGTCCTATGAGAAAACCTAAGATAAATTTCATATGGAATGCAGGGCCAATTATTTGCATATCACTGCTGACTGTAGTGTGCCTCATTCTGCAAAAGCTTCCCACACATGAAAATGTGGTGGACCAAAGTGGCCCTGTAGTATTCTATAGTTGCTGACCCACAACAAGATTAAAACCGTTTACAAAAGTTCATCCACATTGAATTAATTTGATTTATAGAGAATTATATTGCTCATGGATAAGGCCACTACCAAACATTCTTTTCAAGCAGATTTCATCAGCATAAAACCAAGTTCAGGTGTAGTTCTTATTATTTCTAAATCATCTTCAGTTTGGATATAAGCTTAACTTAAGATTATTATAAGCGTAAGTAGTCTCAAAGAATATCACTGAACGATATAAAAATAAACAGAACTATTTTGTACTTACATTGCCACTTTTTTGTCTCGAAAGCAATCTCTCTACTTGAAAAACCTTAGATTTCGGGCGATATGACTTCTTTATGCTCACACCATAAATGTGTAAAGCCTTGTAATACACGGTTTCTCCCCTCCGCGTATCTCGGGCCACCATCGCTGCCATCTTGATATACTAACGAGCATGCGCAATGCGAAAGCTGGTCAGTTTTATCGCTGGCGCAAAGTGTCCCCCATTTCTGGTAATGTAAAGGTGTAAGCTTCTTGTTTGATGTTTCTGCGTTTCGCGGCCTCAATGTGTTCATCAAGGGAATCAATATCCTCTCTGTTTTCGTCAACTGTCTTAGATGTTTCCCCCATCTTGTCTTTTAAGTCTGATCTCTTTCTGAGTGAACTCTAGCGATTCCTTCAGACCCTTTACTTCTCCTCTCAGCTTGCATATTTCTTTCCTTAGAAACTCTATTTCACCACATGCTGTAAGGACTTTGTCTAAGTTGACATTCATGTCGTCGAGGCAAGTGGAACTTTTGCAGCAGTGACCTTTGAGCGCAGGTGTTCAGCATCCTTGTCTATTTGAGAACCACTTTCTCCGAGTCTTTTACAGTCATTTCCTTTGGCTTTACTTTCCTTGTCTTTTCCCATCATTTTCTATTGGCAAATTCATTTATGAAGGGTTTGGTAGTTGTAAATTCTAGATAAACATGTCTTCAGTTGATGGAGCTCTCAAAAACACATCCTACCTCTACTGCGCAAAGCTGAGTGCGATAACAGGTCAGGGACTTGATATCACAGGATATCAGGACAGTAGACTGGGCTTCTGATTGGCTAACTGCAAATTTGGGTATGGTAATGTGTGAAAGTACAACTTAAATTTGTTAACTGATAACGTGTATTGCAAGGAAGGTTGATTAAATGTTATTTTGTTTTTGTCATTCCAAATATTTATCACAACTATCTACAATTGTTGGCAAGGCATCGAAGTGCTAGCTCAACTGAAAGAAACAGTGCTTAACGCATATAAACTTGTTTTTCACTATATACTTATAACCATTGAGCTATAAAAGCTTTTATTAACATATAACCTTGTCCGATAAAAGGTTTTTATGTACACATATCTAATACATCACTAACACAAACCAGTTACAAACCAACATTCTAGCTGAGCACCCAATAAGAGATATACCTTTCACTTCATTTCACTTCACTGCTTTGCCAAATTTTGTTGGACGTTAGTTCCACTGTGATGATAAACAGATATGGGGAGAGCGGACAGCCTTGTCTAACTCCAGTAGAAGGGTTAATCCAATTATTTGCAAAGCCGTTGTTTACCATGGCACTTTCAATGTCACTATAAAAAACAGTGATCCATTTTCTAAGACTCCCTCTACCTCTAAGACAGAGCATGTTGTATACAAGACCAGTCATTCTTCTTACAGGGTATCAAAAGCTTTGTGAAAAATCTAGTGACGAGAATTCCTGGGGTATTGTCTCTGTGCGTTTGTTCCATTATATCACTGATGAGTCTGATATTTTCCCCTATATATCTATCTTTTACAAACCCTGTTTGATCCGGATGGATAATGTTCAGCAATTCCGGATCAATGCATCTAGCGATAACTTTGGCAAGACAAGACAAGATGATTTATTCAACTCAGCTCAGTTTTACATGACATATAGGTAAAATTTACATAGGCAACTAAACACAAGTGCAGCTAAGGAATAAAAGAAAAATGTAACAAAAAATAGAGAGTGAGTTGGGATCATCAAAATAGCAAAGGCTAATCTAGTGGATGACCCCTACAATAGAATACAGTTACAGACAATTAAGAATAGATTTTAAGAATAGATGGCAGCTATTTTATAGTCTATATTTAACAGCATTAAGGCAGTTAACTAAATCATTCCCAATGAGGTCAAAACAAGAAGGAATAGAATTTGATGCTGAAGCCATCTTCACCAGGAGACTTGTCATTTTTAAGAGGCTAGAAGTGCTTTACATTCCTTGAAAGTTCATGTGAGAACTACAACTGATGGAAGTCTTTAATGTTGTAAAAGGTTCTAAAACTGGTGCTTCTCTGGTTAAATGTTTCTTAATAAAATTTTTTTCTGCATCTAAACTGAATTTCCTTGCAAATAGAGTAGTGTTATGGTAACTAAAAGATGGCTACACTTTACTACACATTACTTTCGACTAATGAAAAGTAGGTGTTACGCTGATTATCATGTGCCCCTAAGCTTCAATTTAACACATAAATGAGAAACTCAATTTTACCTGGAAATATGCACTGTTGCACAGGACAAAGTTTGGATTCCCAGTTTTGAGATAAAATAAGGGTTTTATTGGAGATTCACAAAATTGGGAAAGTGCTGCCAAACCCATTTTAAGGTCAAAGAAATCCAATTAAAATCCTAATGTTGAGATAAAGTTGTCCTGTCCTGGAATTCTATTGTCCCAAAATTTTCCCAATCCTGGGATTCTGCTGTCCCACAAATTGCCCAATCCTGGGATTCTGCTGTCCCAATAATTTCTCAAGACTGGGATTCTGCTGTCCCAATAATTTCTCAAAACTGGTGTTGCACTGTCCCAATATTTCCACAAGAATGGGATTTGTTGCAGTTTTTCTGTTACAGTTTTCCATGAAATGGGGATTTTCTGTCCCAGCATGTTCACAAGAATAGGAATTATGTCCCCCAGTATTTTAACAATAATGGGATTATCTGTCCCGGTATATTCCCAAGAATGTATCAATCATTTGATTGTACCCTATTATTTCCTGAAAAAACGAATTATCTGTCTCAATATTTTCTAAAATAATAATAATAACAATAATAATAGTAATAATAATAATAGTAATTTTACCTTTTATTGTATAATATTTTTTAACTCTAGTTTCACTAGTTGGAGCACAGGTCACGCCTTGGCGCCCTGTGTTCCTTTTAACTGTATAGCATACAGATAGTTTTTACTGCTAATAATAATAATAATAATAATAATAATAATAATAATAATAATAATAATAATAATAATAATATTTAACCAGGGAGCCAACTTGCCTTGGCGGTTTTCAGTGGGGCCCTGCAAATAATAAATTAAAAAGACATGCATCAAAGGCTTCGGCCTTGCGAGCCAAGTTGTGAATATGAAACAACCATCGGACCTATTCCTACCCTACACAAGGTGGGTCCTCTTAGATTGTACATGTTATGACTACCTCCCTTATGTTGCAGATCCACGTACCAATATCTTTTACCAAAGAAGGACCTTTAAAACCTTAAAACCTTCGTGTGTAGCTAGTAAACATGAATGAATTTGTTTACTAACGAAAATGAAAATTACGGGACAAACTTACCTTTTCCTTCATTATTAATGTCAGCTATCCTTGCCAAACAATAATAACAAAAAAAGAACCCCAACGTTTTCCGAAACCGACGTTTCAGCTCATCGAGCATGAAACCGTAATGGCGGACTTGGTTTACCTCCATTTCAGACTCCATGTATGCTATTACTGAAGTGCAACATCCACAATTTAATATCAATTTAATATAAAGTTCACGATGAGCGAGTGACTTTTCTCCGGTAATTGCAATAAGTCGTATTAACGACTTAAAAAGGTAAAAAGAGTAAAACCTATTTCATTTAAAATTATTTCAAAAGTCCCTTAATGGTATGTATTTATTTACTCCTGTATTTTACGAAAAAGAGTGGGAAATCCTTTCTGGTGTCACATGTTTTACATATCCAACAACAATTTCAAGAATCGTACAGCAAAGAGAAATTGAGTACCTTCATGCCACAGAAAGTCTTTGCAAGTTAATGTAAACTCAAAACAAGGTGAAACAAACTTAAAAAAAACCGAAGTTAGCATCTTTGAACAAATAACATGAATCCTCATGCAGAATCAATGAACAAACTTTACACTGGTCGATTCCTGTGAACAGTGATGACGTGTGACTCCATTTTTAAGTGAAACATATTTGAGACTAATCAGAGAAACTTTAACATGTCAATATCTCTGTGCACATTTATGTCACCACTCCTGATATCCCCTGAGCTGATTCCATTTTTTAATGAAACATAATTGAAACTAATCAGCTTTCTTGCTGTAAATTGTAGTATCTATTATGCTGTGTTCAGACTGAACTGGCAAATTTTCTTTCAACATTTTAACAAGCTCCTGGTTTGGAATTTTTCCAGTTACTGCCATTGCTGACTTTTTGGTTATCTTGCTCACAGAAACAGGTTGAGTTGATGATGATTCCTTGCAGGCTTCATCTGGCTCATTTCCTGACAAACCATTGTCTAATATCACAGTATCAGTGGAGCTTAGTTCATCTTCATCCTAAATACACAAAGTACAGCCTTCATTAAATCACTTTGGTTATAATGACAGATTTTCCAAATAATTATCCCAACATTATGTAACAAGGATACAGAACTATTAAATAGTTTTACTTCAATGATGTATTTGGTGTCTAAGCTGACTGATAATGGAAAGGGCAGTTAAGAACTTTGACATCTTTGATTGTAATCAAGGTTGTGCAGAAAAGAAAAATAATTAATGCTAAGTAGACTAATCAACATATACTTGGCAGACAGCGTTTTTGGACTGTGCAACCTCAATAGTACCCTAATTCAATGTTTGCGAAATTTTGTAGCACACAGCTGGCTTTTAGCTACACCTCTGGTTGTGCATTATGAGATTATTACCTCAATAGTGTTGCATTTTCAATCAAATGTAAACTATACAGGTTGTTAAATTTACTAAGAGGATGGCAAGGGGTACCCTAGCTGCCAGAGGTTTGTCTTGTGTGGTTTCCAGTGTCGGTTATGTCTCTTTTGTTACCTGTGCGAAAAACCTCTGGAGCAGAGCGCTATTGCTTTGATAGCGCCTAGCCAATGACAAGCCTATTTAAATCAATCTCGTCCAGAATTTGGATGGGACCCTAACAACCTCCCATGGGCTATCTAAAGTAACCAACTCTGTGATTGGTTTACAAGAATAGAGTACACTGCGGGAAAGAAGCCTTTGAAATGTGAAATTAATTCTGTGTAATGAGGTGTTGAAATGTTGGATTTTGTGGTTGAAGGTTCATCAGATACTGAAAGATTTGAGAAGGCTCTGGAGGAAGCCATAGCAAAGGTTCTTGAAATCTTTGACGGTGTCGATACATTAAGCGCTGAGCAAACGGATGGGCTTTGCAATTTTATGCGTGGCAAGGATGTTTAAGTGTCTCGCCGGAACGGGTATTGCCTGCAATGCAGGCGTTTATTAAATGATGGGGCGAAATTTCGAGGACGCGCGCGCGAGGGGAGAAAGGGAGAGGAAACGCCTGCAGCGGAGACCCTAGTTTTCCGTCTTTTACGCTCTCTGAGAGAGCGTTAAAGTCCCATTGGCTTAGAGCTCCCCTTGGGAATTTATTCTGTCACCTTCATGGATAATCTGTCAATCAATGGAAATTCGTGTCTTGTAAACAAAAAACACGTGCAGCGTGTTATCAGACAGATGACGTGTCAGAAGAATTATTTGAATCGTGCTTGCACGAAGTTTTGACAGGGTTGAGTTCAAAGGGATTGTCGTATACTTTGAAGCCAGAAAAACAAAAAGCATTGCGCCATCTTTTTGAGGGAAAAGATGTGATGACAGTATTGCCAACTGGATTTGGAAAAAGTCTGATTTTCCAGCTCTTTGTGCTCATGGTTGGGGTGCGAAGAAGACGACAAGGAGGAACAGGCTTCGCTTGTATTGCGGTTGTTTCCCCTCTACAAAGCATAATTCACGATCAAGTAGTGGAGGTTAATTCAATGGAAATGACAGCGTGTGATTTAAACGAAAAACTGGACTGTTTGGATGAACTAGGAAAATACCACATCGTGTACGCGTCAGCTGAAGCCGCGTTGGACAAGAGATTCACCAACTCGCTGAAATCTCAAGATTCTTTGTTAAACGAAAATTTGGCAGGGTTTATTGTTGACGAAAGTCACACAGTTGAAACGTGGACGGGGCAGAGGTAAGCGTGTTCGCCACTTATTCAAATTTGCATCGTTTGCTTTATGCAACTATAAACCTAAAGCTTATTTTTTTTTTTAGGTCTGATGCTTCGAATAAATGTCAAGGAAACGTGTTCCGTGCTTCCTTTGGAGAACTTGCTACGCTGCGATCCTATTATGGTCCATTTATTTATCGATTTTCCTTTGTTTAAATCGTATTTATTCCATTTGACCGCTTTTTAAATTTCCTGTGCAGTCACTTGACAAAAAGGATGAATAAATAGCTGAGCTCATGCATGTACTATAAATTAGCTTGGATAAAAATCGAAACTGTAATATTTATTAAGCTTATAGGTTTTCCCAGTAGTCACTGTATTATAAAGTTTATAGATCTGCACGGAAGCTGTTATTGCTCATTGTTATTAATGCAGCGCTGTCACGTAATTAAATTGGGGGCATAGTTGCGGTTTCATGTCAATCTATTTTTTTGACAGTTGATACAGCGCTGTCACGTAATTAAATTGGGGGCGTAAATGGAAAAATAGGGTCTCCGCTGCAGGCGTTTCCTCTCCCTTTCTCCCCTCGCGCGCGCGTCCTCGAAATTTCCCCTCCGCGTGAAATCTCCCCTCCGTGTGTTCCCCGCGCGCGCGCGTCCTCGAAATTTCGCCCCATCATTTAATAAACACCTGCATTGCAGGCTAGAACGGGTATCGCCAGTCGACAAACAGCAAGACTTCTTTATTCTTTATTCGTAGCATTGACCTGGCCAGCCTAGTGGAAGACAGCAGCAACTGCTGCAACCTTTGTAGCATGTGATTATTCACAATTATGTACATTTTAATAAGCTTCATATATGTCATCTAAATATTGTTAAATCTTAATGTATAGTTTATTCAGTTAAATTATTACTTAATGTGATATAATTGTACATAGTCTTTTTAGAGTCAAAATTATTATTTTTTTTATTTTTTTTAAATTTTGTAATAGGTGTCCCCAATTAGCTCTATGAGCTAAATACATAGACACGGTAATAAAGATTTTATTATTTATTATTATTATTCCTTCACCAGGCGAGCTGGAACATAGCTTTGATTGTGGGCTATCCATTTCAGTTTTCCAGTGGGTCACATTTCCCTTGTACTGTTGTGGTTAGTTCTTTGACAGTCGCTTCGTATTTTTCAATTCAGCAGTAGCACTTTTTGCATAACACATACGGCCTGATAGAGAGATTGTCTTCTTGGGCGTCGAAAATCACCGAAATACGTCCAAAAATGTTCATTTTTTTGCGTTTTTGTTAATTAGGCTGTGGGCCACCACTGGAAATGACATTCACTTCTCATAAACGGCATGACAGCGAAGACTGAGTTTGGAACTGTTTTCACAGGAGTTGTCTTAATTCCCGCGAGAGCCATAAACAAACCCCGTCATTTGCCAGGCCATTTGACACGTAATTAGCTCCTGTCAAAGCTGTTATATCTTGATGTGCCAGTGCATGTGAACACAGTAGGAGATCTTCGCTGTTAAAACAGAGCTGTTTCTGTAGGAAAATCTGCCTTTGGTCACTTATCTCGTGTCCTTAGGGCATTCATGTGGACTGTGCTGTGCGCTGTCACAAAAAATACACCCATGTTGATAGTCTTGACACTTTTTGAATTGACATATATTGTACACTGGTGAGTCACACAAGAGTCGTTTGCCTGGAAAGACATCCTGGTGCTTGTCATTCACAGGTATTGGATTTCGCTTGGTCCACTTTTGAAGGGCGTATACGAACTTCAGAAAATCCCAATCCTGCCAGTTGTCATCAGTTCGCACGAGGTCCCCTCAAATTCCATTTAGTTTGTCTATGCACATTCTTACATAACCATTGACATCTCTTAGTTTACCGAGTGTCTCAAGTGCTTGCACATTAAAGGATAATTTCTTGTAGAACTGGTGAACTTTCACTGTGTTGGACCCACTAATTACAGGTGGATGTATGCATTTACGATTTCTGAAGTCTTGCCATACTTTGTGTTAGTTTCACCCGCTCATAACCCTTGATGGAGAATGGGAGCCAATCTATCCTCTGTCATACTTTAGGTTCCAGTAAGTCTTTAAGATAGGCGAATTTGGTGACTTTGGCCAATCACTACACTTGTTAATTTCGTGATGGTTAGTTTGGGAAGCTTAGCGTGTGGAACAATGTTGTTTGCTTTCGCTTCATGGGATTTCATTGTGCAATTCATCTTAGATTCTTCTAATTTTCTCTCCTATTCAAGTTTTTGCTCAAACTGTGTGCATCTGAATTTGAGTTGATCTTCGCACTCCTTCGCCTTAGTACCTTTTTCAGTTTCTTGTGCCTTTAGGGTTTCTTCTCATTTAGTCCTAGTCAAGAGTTCATCCAACTTCAAAACCTTAGTGTCTACTTCTTCGACCTGATGCTCAATTTCCTGGCTCCACTTCACAATGTCCACATCAGGATTGCCCCTTTTAAACATTTCTTCAACAACTTGTAGCTTTGCTTAACTTGCTTAACTATGTTGCATAGTGCTTCGCGATGGCGGTTGATAGCGAATGCATTCCCAGTTTCTTGTATCTCTTGTGTTTTCGCTAAAGTGAATTTAAGTAATTTTACTTTACCTCCAATGTCCGTCTGAAGGTTTACCATGTTGGGATCCACTTGTTAACAGGTTTCGTGTCCCGATGGAGGTGCCACTGTTTCGTGAATGCAAAATGTCGCAGGCCATTCTTCACAGACTTCTCTTTATTTTATCCAAAATCGCAGTAATAGTCGGGTAGTCTTCTCTCTGGTCTGTAGTCTTAAATAGTCTGAACTGGTCTGAATACAATTTCTAATGTACACAAAGTGTTATCTGGACATGCCACCACGTGGCACTCCTTGAAACCTTGGGAACACTTATCAATTGGCGATTCTATTGTCTGGTTTTGCGATCACAAGTATTGTACATGTACACAACAGGAAATGGTTTGATTGAAATGGAAATATCTTGATTGACAACTATTAATTGAAACTGCATGCACTTTTAAAATCACAAAACTACTTATGTAAAAAAAATGTAACACAATGCTACTATAAATGTCACAACTTCTCCAGTTAAGGATGGATCCCTTAGTCTTTGATTTTAAACTCTGTAGCATTTTTATGTTCATTGTGCTTTCTTTTCCTCTATTGATGAGGTTCAGCAAATGATTTTGGTGGGCAGTCCTTCCTGGGAAGGCTCCTTTTTACTCATTTAGTTTGTTCAGCTCTGTGTCTCAGTTCAAGTTGAGATGCTGAAAGGCAGCCCTCCTCTTCTGATTCCAATGATACACTTTCTTTCGCCAGGTTCATTTTCACAAGGATATAGATTTGGTGTCCTTGGTGGTGATGGCATATGCAGATCGTGTGCAGTTTCAAATTCTTTGTGTGACATTTTATCAGTAGAGGACTGCTGGTTTTTATTCTTTGTGAATCTCTTCAGCTGCTGTTAGTTGGACAAGAATAATGTGTGACAGACAGGTAGAGAAATTCAGAATTCCAAATTAATGACAAAGATTAGTCGGTAATTGTATTATCAGTTTGTAATTTGTAAGATTTTATTATTTTAATATTGTAATGTGCTTTTGATTATTTTTAGAAAAAGTGCAATATTGGAAGATATCCTCAACTGTATGACTGTATGGCTTTCAATTGAGCTGATACCACGACATGGATACCTTTAAGGTAGTCCTGGAGGCTAAAGTGACCCTTTCAGATTGTAGCCATTTTTGATATACGAAAGATCGTTTAAAATTAAATCTGCATGGTAAATTTCAGATCTCAGGAGTGAAGCATTTGTGAGATACAAGCGAGAGAAGTTTTGTTTCTAAGGGCTCTTTCACAGGGAAAACAAGGACTACATGCTGCAAAAATCTTGTTTTCTTTTGCGTGTCAAATTCCCCAAAGAAAATGAAAAGAACATGAACCATCCTCCCACTCATGAATGCCCCTGCCATGGTACTTGCCAAGAGTCAGCATGGTCTGCCTGTGTTTATCAGGGCTATTACCGGCATGGATAAATGCACAGTAATGATTCTGCTTGGCATTCTGTATGAAGCCAGCGCTTATACAACCACAAACAGGTTTGTTCTTAGTAGCAACAAATGTATGCTTTTTGCCAGTGCAACAGCATTTCACTGATTGAACTTCAGGAAATTCTGATTTGTGCAAGGCAATATTGCCTGCACTAAAGACAGACTTAGTTTTTAATTCCTCTAACCTTTTCCCATGCGCCCTCCCCACATGACCCCTACACAACATGACCTTAAATTACTGCTCATTAGAAAATGAATGACGAAAACTTTTAGTGCAAGAGAAGTCTCCGTCCTGCCAGTTGACTGCAACTCATAGGCCTTCTTCCTTTGTCCTAGTGCAAAGGACTTGGCTTAGGTGGCCCTCTGCTGCTTTGGCAGTACCTTACCACAATTCCTCATTGCAAATTCTGTCTGCACCTCTTATAGACAGATGACCATAATAAAGAAGGGCACCTGTGATGTAATGTTTTATGACAAAGGTGCAATTTTGACTAAAATACCCCCATATTAGCCAGCAGCCATCACAGCATGTTACAGCTCTGGACCAGCTACCAATTTGATCTTGCGAGACCTGTTTCATTTGATGCTTGGCATCATCACACATCTCATCCAAAATGGTTTTGATGAATGGAAAGGCAAGATTAATTACCTCTAAATACGGTTTTTCTGAAGTAATACCCAGTACCAAACCTCTCCCCAAAGTATTCTTATACCTGACATCACTCAATGCATAAGTGCAACACTACATTTCTGTCAGCTACTGCACGTTTTTGTTTTTGTTGGAAGTCAATTTTAAGCTTCTGGTTAAAAACATACTTCATTATCATTGGTTAGCTACTCACTTGCTGAAAAGCAGGCAAGTGTTTTTACCTTGATGCCCCACCCCCTCTCTCGCCCTTCTTCCCTGCTCCCTTTGATTTTTCCCAACTCCCTAGGTTTTGGGAGTCCAAGATGGTGGACAAGCTTATGAACAAATTTGAAAAGGATTCGCTCATCATAAAATTCCTGCACTGCAGGCTAAGCATAGCATAGTGAACAGGTCTGCAACAATTGTTGCTGTGTTGTTGTTTGAATACCTCAGGAGAAGTGCCACCCTTTAATACCCTGTTAATGGTGGCATGAATGACCATTCGCCACCTTTAAAACAGTCCAATAACTCTCCAATGTCATGTTTATAAGCTCCAAAAGACCAATCCTTCTACAGAGTGCCTAAACTGTCATCTACCAGACAAGATCTGCAGACAGCAAAATGAAGGTCGGAATAATTCTTGACAGTGGGAGTCAGGTCATTTAAATTTCAAACCGTTTGAAGGATGCTCTAAGTTTAATGGTAGACTACCAAGAGACAATGTTGATCAAGACCTTTGGGTCACAGGAGGAGTTATTTCAAGTGCTTACCATAATCTATATTCTTGTCACCAACACTGCCAGGGTTTTCAGCATGCCAGAGCTTGTGAAGCCATGAAGCACATTGAAAAAGATGGACGAGCACAATTCATCATTTCAACCTTTCTGGTCTAAATGAACTTCAATTTTTTTTGGAATGATAAAACTTTAACACTACAAACGTATCTGCAATGCATTACTTACAGACATTTACAATTACAATTTTCATTTATAATTCGCTACTTACAATGCTAATAACTACTATGATACTACACAGGTGTAAGTACTGGGGCCGAAATTAAACACTTGTAACGCTGCCTTCAGATAGTCTCATTCTATTGTGTCAAACCCTTTTCGAAAGTTTATGAAAATAGCAATGCCTGGTTTTACTTTTTGTTTAGTGTAAAACATAATGTCTTGAATTAGCCTTACATTTTTGCCTATGAAACGGCCTTTTATGTAACCAGTTTGATTAGGGTTGATGATCTTTGGAAGACCTTTTTCTAGTCTTTTCACAATAACTTTTGTCAAAATTTTGTAATCTACTTTAAGCAGAGAGATAGGGCTTAGGTTGTTTTTCTTGGGAATTAAGGATATGATTCTGTGCCTTTGCTGGTCCATTTCACTGAAAAGTACAACAATCCAAATGTTTTTGGCCTTGTGTACCTGAATGCACAGCTGATATCCCTCTGTGAAGCCTATGAAGCCCACTTTAGACAAAGCAACACAAAGAAGGTATTGGTTACCAGTCTAATGGAAGCCATAAAAAAGAGTTGAATTTTGCGTTTACTCTTGTTGGAGATACGTGGGGTTATTGTTTTGTCCATTGCATGAACGCACCTGGCAAAAATTGTCCGAACACCGTCTTGGTTAATCGGTGCAGGCTTAATAACCGCAGGAGGAAATTGGGCCATTTTTATGGTGACATGGATCTTAATCCGAAACACATTGTCTGTAAGTCAACCAAAGTTTGGGTGACACAAAGTTATCGTTGTTCTCCAAACTTTCCATTCTCCAGTCGGTCATAAACTGATGGAAGTGATCCAGTAATCTATGACCTGATGTTGTTGATATGGCCAGTTTATCATTGAAAAGTTCAATCAGCTTTGATGTGTGTGTGTGTGTTAGTAGTTTTATTGTTCCTTCAATCCGGGAGCCATCTTTGACACATCCTGTCAAATCCTCTTGATACTTCTGTTATTATTTAAAAAGAAATAATTATTTAGCACTGAAGTTCTCATCATTTGTAAACTCAACAATGGGAAAAGTTTTGTTATTAAATGTTATCGATGATACTGAACGTGTTTAACACTCTTATTTATTCTGGTACCTTCTCATTTGAAAATCACTACAAACTGATTACCAATATGTTGTATAGCTATCGTAAAATTTCAGGTGCTGTAAAATACACTACTAGTGAGTTGTCTGATTTTAGCAATCATGATGGATGACTGCTATCTTGGAATTACTATCCTAATGTTAAAAATAGTTTCCGTCTTGGTGATAACAATATCACCAACAGTATTTCACCTGCATGAGAAATAACATCTGTGTTGAGTCTCCTGCTAGGGTTGTTAAAAGAAGCTTTGTGGTTTGCGATTCTAGTTTTAAAGGTCTTTTCAGTTAAGCGTATGTAGGTTTGGTCGGGCTTGTTGCCATCGGTTATCACTGTGGCCTGCTAGACAACGGACTCTGAGGGAATAGCCAGCCATAGTATACTCGGCCGGTTTTCTGCAGTTGCATGTTCTAGGTGCCACGTTCTACCCTTGCAAGGATGACTTGGTTATGGCTGTAAGTGGTTTGTTTAATGTTAGACATGCAGCTGTCGCTGATTTTGACTGTGTTACGATTAAAGATCTTATGTAACACATGGCCCTTTGGGGATTCTTTGTCTAGGATCTTAAGGAAAGACCGTCTTACCTTGGTGGTGGCATTCTTGCTATATGGAGGGTTGTACCAAATGATTTCTCTGTGTCAATTCTTTCTGATAGAGCTTGAAGGGTCTGCTACACTTGGCGGGAGAAATTCAAGGCAGTGCTTGTGTCCACTGTCCTCAAGGGCTTTCTGATAGAGTGGTGCTGCTTTGTTGAATGACCCTAGGTCATATGAAATCTCAGACAGCCGATTATTGATAGACTTTGGGATGTTTTTGATGATCTGCAGTGGATGGTTAGAATTCTTATTGATGTAAAGTTGGATGTTGTTGGGCTTAGTGTAAGGAATGTATTTAACGTTAGTTAAGGGTGACATTGATGAAGTTAACGATTTTTTGTTGGCTTCAATTATTGTAATTCTAAGGCCATGTTTGCTGAAGATGGTGCACAGGTCTTTCTTGATAAGCTCTACTTGATATGGTGGTGCATTGATTACCCCAAGGCCATCATCTCTGTAAAAGCCGAAGTTGTTGCCATATTTCTCTTTGATCTTGTGCAGGAAAAAATGGTTATGAGTTCACATGATTTGGCCCCATCATAGCTACCCATGGTGACATCGAACAGATTTGACGATGCTTTCTTGCCCCATGGCTTGCCAGAGTTACACAGGAGAGACTTCACATGTAGAATGATGTGCCATTCATCCACCGTGATGGTATCGTAGCTAGATGCAAAATCTAGTGCAGCGTTTAGTAGGTGAATTGAAATGGATGGATAAAAATCAACTACGTCAAAAGCGATGAATGAGTAGTTGTCCTTATCTATGCTGTTGAACCAGCTTAAGACAGCTTAAGTGTTTTTCCATTGGTTTAAGCTTAGTTTTTTGAACAATGCTGGTGTTTATTCCATCAAAGATTTCTTTGCTGATTTTGCTGATCTGAGATTTGGCTGGGTTGATAAGGAGGCACGTGGGATTGTTGACAAAATTAGGTTTGTGATCCTTGAGGGTAATGAAGGCTTCCTGTTTGGCATTGATATTAATTCGGTCATCTGGTTGCAGCCTTTTAGCAATGCTTTTGTCTTCAAGCTCAATATCATTTGTGGTGCTTGGGGTCACTTTCTTGTAGGTCTTAGTGATGTGCTTTTGCAGGATGTGTCCATGTGGATGTGTTCATGTTTTAATTTGTGGTCTTGTCGGCGGGTATTAAGAGTTTATCAGACTTTTATATGTTGGTTTTGATGTCAGAAGATGGCTTATGTTGGAACCAGGACTTGACCTTTCTGAATTTGATGTTTTCAATCATGTTAAGTAGTTTCTTCTCAAAATTTAACATTGCTGGTATCTGTGGAGGTGAATTTTTAGAGGTAAATCCAAACGTTTCTTTCTGGATTGCCTTTAGTGCTAGGATTTTCACAATCCTGCATCACACTCAAGAAGGGAATGCTCGTATTCCACAACATCAGTGCCTAACTTGATAACTGGCACAGAAGTAAATAACTCATCCTGTAGACACATACTAAGAATATCTGCATAAAAAATGAGATCAATAGCTTAAATCCTCTTGAAAATTCTTACATGGGCAGTTTTTGTCATAGAAAATGCTACTTTTGAGAAACTAAAATTAATATGGAATATGTTGTCAAATAGGGTTTGGCTTTAGAGCTTTGGGCTGCACTTCCCAACAAGACATAGCATTCCAATGAATTCCCCACCTCTCCCCCCAATTTGGGATAAACTACAAGGAACGATAAAAGGTGACCCAGATCTCATCCTTGAACTGGTAGGTCTTTTCCACCAGCACTCTGTGTGCTGTGATTCTGTCCGGTTGGCGGCTTGTTTGGTAATACTGCTTTGACAAAGTTTCATGCGACACATTTTCATTCCACAAAAGTAGATAGGAATGATTTATCAATGTCAAATTGGACTGAACTTCGTATTATTATGTCAAAATTTCCTTCTTACATGTCACATGTTTATTTATTCTTTTTATTTTAAATTTGTATTTATTTATTTGTAATGTTGATTAAAAAAATGGAACTGTGTTTCTAAAATATATTTTATTAAAAATAAAGTGAAATATTGAAATAATTAGGTCCACCACAGTGGAGAACATGTCCCAACAAAACAAAGATTCGTCCTAAGGCTTTGGCTACAATGTGAAAGTTAAAAAAAACAATGCATAACAGATTTATCTTGAATGTGTGAAACTACAACAAGGTCAAGAAATAAAGTTGAAATACCAAATTCAGACAGCGGTTATAAAGATTACAGTCATTGCAATAAATCATGGGTGGAGGCAATTCTAGCAGGCTCTGATAGTCAACTGTCTGCTTTGGTGCAAGTCAGTGTGGTATGCAACAAATACACCTGTGTCTCCTCTTTGTGATAAGATGACTCTATCAAGTAATTTCTATCAAGTCTTTCAGTAATACCTACCCCAGATGGTTGATTAAAGGATGGCAGCTCAAATTCCCCTTAATGTTTATCAGCCTGTGTCCAGGAATATATTTTCAATTCCGTATCGATTCACTTGAATTCATTGAGAATTTGGGGCTTGTTATTTTTCATAAAATCTGTTGGGATTCTCTCTACGAGAGATATTTCAGTTTTATTAGTGTTGGGATACAGTTGCTTGACAGGTTAAGGTTCCTTAGAGCCACTTTGATGGTCATGTTACAGTAAAATAGAACTTAACATTACTTTTCAAGTGGCTTCAATCACTGGCTTTTCCCATAAACCTTTCCTGGTGATTTCAATCGTTAGGTAAAAACCAATCATAAGAAATGTTGTACTGAAGCGAATATTCTTGACAGTCACCCTAAGTGATGCATCATTAAGCAGTGGATGCACAAAGTGAGATAGTTCTCTGGCTTTGTAGCCTAACTTCGCATAATCTGATATTGACATAACATAAACAGCAATTGCATTGCTGTCATTCTAAATAAAAAACAAGTCTATTGTGTTTGTATAGAGTTTTTTTGGTGTGCTTCAGAGTAGCACGTTTCCATAACTTAAAAGGGTGAACAGTGAATTGTCACTTTGACAACTTCCAGTGTCATCACTGGAAGTTTCCGGTGAAATGATTAAAATTTCTCCACATGGGGACTGCCAATTCGGTGAGTTATCCTTCATGAATTACAACAGTGAGTTATCATATGGTGAATTCCAAAATCTTGCAAAATCTTGAATTTCGCTTCCTGGATTGTGGCATCAGTGTATACTGCGTGATGCTGAAAAATGAGAAAGGAAATAATGATGTAATGGACAGAAGTATTTTTGTTGGGAGTGACTGGATCCACAACACAAATTAGGAAGAACTCACCTGCATGTTCTGTACCTTGAATACTTGGATGAAACAAGAGAGAATGTAGCATCAAATATGTATAACATAACAAAAGGTGCTGCATCAAAAAAAAAAACAAGTGCGCATAGAATAAAAAAATTAGCTGGGCTTACCTTTTAACTCGTCCTTATTCATTAGGAACAATTTATGCTCGTATTCAATCCTAGAGGACTGTGGTAACCTCAGATTCAGGCAATGATTCAACACAGTGAATCTATGAGAAGTTTCCCCCCCCCCTGTGGAAGTAGCAATGCACATTGGATCATACGTCCTCTATTCGTCTGGAATAGCTTCCTTGACCTCTTTGATGACACATTTGGACCTTCCACAGTATGTGTTCGAAAAGAGGCACCAAGCCATGCTCTTAAACTTTCTTGTAGTATCTCACAACCCCAATCGGAAAACCTTTTCACTGCATAACAAAATAAATGAACACAAATTGGAATAAACAAAGTATTCATATTGTTGAGGTGCCATTTGGGCAACCTAAATTCAATTTACTGTGATAACGTATGAGAGACCCATTTGTCAAAAGCCCTGAAAACTTTTCAGGCCCAAAAACACATTTTAAAAACTTGTATGTTCAAACAAAGTAGTTTATGGGCATGAACTTTGCATGAAGAGAGCAGTTGTTCATACTAAAATCATGTTTTGGAATTTTTGAGATGGCTTTTTAGGCCTGAAAGTTTTGGTGAGGTTTGAGAAACTGACCCCAGGTCCCACAAAAAGGGCTGTGTCATACACATTTTCCAGAACCAATTTAGAGGAAAAACTGGAAAAAAACTGCCATTTACTTTTTCAAGTTGCAATCTGCTATTACCCTGGCCATCCGTAACCAATGAAACTTATTTATAGCAATGTTAGTTTCCTTGCTTTGGGCATTGGGCAATTGCGCATTGGGAAGCTATTGTTTGGCAGTCACGCAAGCAAAGTATTGTATTGTTTTCCATATTGTGTAGTTCCAGAAAATATTCAGAGGGGGGAGGGGGGTTCAAAGGCAGTAATTTCCAAGGGGATGGGGTTGTTCATGGGAAGCTACTCTTTCAAAGGGTGATGAACCACTTGCAAAATACTGAAAATTGAGATGAGGTTAATACATATGCTTTAATTTTTCTGTTTTCTCTTTAACCCTTTGGTGACCGACAGAAAGTTGACGATTTTGAAGAGGTTTCACCTGTGGTGGTATAACTTCCCTTATATTTTATAGATTTCGTCATACTATGCATCATTTTAAAGGTGAATAAATGGACATAGACAATATGAAGTTATTGAGTTGATTGTGTTTATTAATGAAATATTACTTCCTAATTGTCACACAATCTACAATTTTTCAATTTAAATGACTGTAACTCTCAATATTTACAGCACTTTGCAAACTGTTAAAAAAGAAAGTGAAGCTGTACATAAAGAACACTATTGGGCAAAATCTTACCACAATTGATCAAAAATTCACAAAGATACAGTCGTTTATTGCAAATACATTTTTTCTGCCATTTTCGAGTTTGAGGTAAATAACAAGATACTGGCATAGGGTATTGCCCTGAAGTAAAATATATTATATGCATTTATAAAAGTAAATAAATGGTGTATATAACACTTGTAACTCAAAAGTGAATGAATGGCAGTTTGGTTATGATTTGAACGGATTGTTGGTTAATAATTAACTTTTACAAACAATAAAATTCATTTTGAAGGACTATATCCACTCTTTCCATAATTGAAAGCTGTTTGAAAACTGAAACAAAACATCAGTATAAAACAAGTGTTCTGGTAAAGTTTGGCTGCTGTGGGCTGATGTAATAGATACTGTAGCTTTTTGAAACAGTCCATATATGGGAGGTAAATTGTCATCTTTGAGCTCTTTTCTTGCAAATGGAAAAACAATCCTGATGGCCATCAAAGTCTTCTTTCTAGACCCTGTCAGTTACCTGTAATTCAGAGTACAACTGATTACACATATGTAAAGAGATATACAGTTTTAACAGTTCCATGTTATTTATTTATTTATTATTTATGTATTTATTTTTTTTTCTGAAAAGCCACCATTACTAAATTCTGCATCAAAATTACAAAAAATATATCACCTTTACCAGAATACCAATAATCATTTCCTGTGAGGATAGTTCTTACTGTGGCAAACTTCAAAGCAATTCTTCTTTTGAGTACAATGAAGGTACACGTTGTTGCACTGTTGTGCACTACAAAAGGATACAACCTTCAGCTCGGTCTTCGTTGTGTCATAGCAAACCTTATAGTTCTTATTTGCCTGTGAGAAATGAGGTATGTGAGGGGGTTCAAAGTCACCAGGTTCCTTAGCAGCTGGCTTGAAAACTGGAAGTGCTCCGGTTTCCTCCAACCCTACCAGCTGCCTCACAAGGTCCTCCCTAAATTCAACAATGGAATATTTTTTCACTGTCCGATCTACCAATTCTGGGTGTTCCACTCGATAAAGCTGAAACAATATAACTGTTAACAACAGCTATGTCAATCATGTGATAGAAGAATGTTTTCCACCACCGCATACATTTTCGAAGGGAAGTATTCTTACTAATGAGTTGATCAGAGCGGTCAACAGCATTCATATATTGCTTGTTGCTTTTCGCCTAACTTCAAGTGCAGTGTGATAGGTTTCATGTTTTCATTGGGGGTTAGTAATCCACGTTAGCTACAGTTTGACACAAGTTCCCACTATGTTTACGTTTGTATTGTGGGTAATGCGCTAGGTTTTCTTTTGGCTTTTTAGACGATTCGCCACGGACGGGAACTGGAAGTCAAATTTTCTCTTGCTTGAGGCGTATTCTTGATTTTTCGTCTGTTACGTCAAATGACAAATTCTAAAACGGGCTTTGCAACTTATTGGACTAGAGAAATTAAAAAGACTGTAACAGTCACCTTGACGGTGCCGTCTGTTTTTAAAAAATGGCTTTGCTAAGCTTTAATGAGCAGCAAATTAGCTCAAATTCAGTGAGGTTATTATTTAATTTGCAGAACCTTTTATAGTAAACACAAGAACTGAAAGGTTTGATAAAACAAATATAATTTATACATTTATTAAACCTTTCAATTATTATGACATTTAATAAAATCAGTGGGAAACCGGAGGAAAAAGATCTTTTTTATCCTGAAGCTGTGCGACGAGTCATCTATCAGTTCACGCTTTGCGCTCGTGTTCGCGCTCTGCCCCACAAGTAAAACCAACTGTTCTGTAACTAGCTAGATCAGTTCGGAAAAGGTGAAAATTATTAAAAATATAAAATAAAGGATAACTATGAGTTCTACGTCCACTTGGTGATCTAGTGCATTGATTACATAGTTTCGCTTTTTTTCTTTTACATAGATGTAATATTTATTAGCCAAAACAATATGAAACTGTTTACAAGAACAATGATCAATAAAAGGCCAAAACTGTTACACAAGAAAAAGCAATGAATCAGGCACAAAAGGCAACAATAAAAGGCTAAGGAAAAGGGCAATAGCGCCACTCCGTGCGAGGGGAGAAGGGAGAACTTTCAAAGAACTTGGAAATCAGATGTTCGCTTGACAATGGACTCTAACTTGTGTGTAATATTAGGACGGGTTGGGTGTCTAATATACCCATTTAACACAATAAACAGGGAGCTTCAAAGAAACTAATGGCTGACATCCTGTTTTTAACTTAACAATTTGTCAACCATGGCTAGGTAAGCCACAAACTGATAAAACTTTCCTATTTTCTGTGTCACAATTCGTGTAAGCATAACCACAAAACATATACATGCTCTTTTAGCACAAAAGGGTAAAGAAACTCTGTCTCGCGGTTTTCCTATAATTATGGCGGCAAATTACAGCATGCTAAAATCAATTAACTTCTTTCCTGTTTAAAGGTATACTGCACTGATAGCGTGAGGAATCACAGAGCTAGATAAAACGCATGAAACCACGAAGCATAGCGTAAATCAACCTCGTTCCCAGGGTCTCTCTTCTTCCCGCCCTCCTGGAGCGAGAGAGAGAGAGAGACCCTGGCTCAGGCTGGTCACGTGTCTCCCAGAATCTGGGAGATTCCAATTAAAGGACACGGGGGAGGGGCGGCAAAGTGTGAAATTTGTCTGCTCTAGCTGGGCATTGCGAAACAAATGCAAAAGCGTTCGGCGGCTCGCGACAAATGTAAAGCGGCGGTCATCCGCAGACTTCGAAAACATATCCACATGGTTCCGGTTGCTTTAGGATCAGAGGAATTGTCACGGCGCTTAAAGATTTACCGCAATAAAGGCTAATTTTGAACTTGCTGCGGAAAAGCTCGCGCTCTTGATTTATGGCATTGTTCCGGACTGGGATGAATTATCGCTACATACTGCTTAACAGGCGATCTTCAAGCTTCATTCGAAAGGCCCATTAAAGTGCTGCCGTCTGTGCTCGGGCGATGGCAAAGCAAGAACTGAGAAGCGGCCGCCACGGAACCAATGTTTGTCACGCTGATCAACAGTCACTTTTAAAACAGGAAACGATCGAGAGAAGACAATGATAGCTTTTATTCTTCGTGTGTGAGGCATGTTGTTTAGTTCAATGTTCACCAGTTCCAGTCGTTTGAATGTCTATACATTGTTAATTTATATACTTGTGAATTTTTGAGCAACAATTTTATCCTTGCGCATTGTTTATTCGCTTTTGTTTGAATCGTTTGACTGAACCGTTTCGTTATTTCAATTTTAGGGCTTTGTTCATATTATTTCAGTTCGAAAATTATAAGCTGTCAAGATCTTTTGTCCCTATTTATTCAGTTATAAACAGCAGGCATAACATAAACAGCAAAAATGAAGCACTTTTTACGACCAAAGAGATTTCATAACATCACTATTCGGTTGACGATAAGCCCTGGTGATAAGCCTGGGATGTTTTATCTGTTTTATTCCGGGTCTTGCTATAATCACAGAGAATTGTTTACGTCTTTTATATATATCTTGCAATACAGATTCCTATTTTCAACAAGAGGTTATGGAACATGGAACATATTTATTTCACAGCTTAAACGAAACAATAACAGTCGCGCACAGCACAAGCCCAGCCACTGTACAGAAAACAAGACAACGTTACAAATACTGTCTACCCCTCCTTAGGATTATAATTGTCCACCAGACACGTGACCAGCCTGAGCCAGGGTCTCTCTCTCTCTCGCTGCAGGGGGCGGGAAGAAGAGAGACCCTGGGAACGAGGTTGAGCCTAAATGAATGTTTTCCATGGGAAAAAGACGAAAACGGAACCGCAAAGTAAAACCGAAAGAAAATGCTTTGTTTTGATTAATCGAGCTCGGTTACATTTTTCTGAGTAATAAATAATCACACATACAAGCATAGTACTGTACATGCTATGAAAAAAGTATTACAGTAAATTTATGCATAAGATTTTATCATTATATGATGCTTATATAAAGATACACAGAAAGGCAGGGTTTTCATTAAAGTGACAAAATCTTGTTGAAAGAAAAACAAAATACCTGTTGTTTGTGCACCCTTTTGTTCAAAATCTGTAAGTGGACAAGAAAATTTGTGAAGTTTTGAAGTTAGTCAATTTGACTAGCAGTTAAAAAATATGAAAGAATTTGCTGTTGCTTTTAAACATTGTAAGTCTTTTTGACATGTGCATATGTAAATAAAGGAATACTATCAAAATATGACCCCTGTTCATGAGACCTGAAATGAAAGAAGTCTCCCAGGAGCATAATAGAGCTTTTACTATTGATTCCATTTTTAGTATTGTCCTTTGAAATGCCTTGAAAATCAGCCTGCTTCACATACCATTGATTTCACTCAGCGATTTAAAAAAAGTTCATTACATGATCAAATTTTTTGTTAAACACAAGATCAGTAACGTTAAACTTGGGTGGTGAAAAATGAATTTAAACTTCTATCCCTTCAAATACAGTAATATATTTCTTAACTTTCTATAACTTGTAAATTGAACAGGAAGGACTGTTTTCATAGAAAAGGTATTTTCTGAACACATATAAGGTGACTGTGAGTTAAAATTCATTCATCATAAGTTTCACATTACTTGATATAACCGAACCTCGTCCCCTAGGGCCTTCTCCACTTTGTTGAATTCAAAATGGCGGGTCGGCACCCTGGTCAAGGCTGCAAAATACTCGAAGAATTTTGATCATGTGATCAAACTGCAGAGTGAAACCAACTATTTGTGAAGCAGGCTGATTTTCAAGGAATTTCGAAGGACATGTGGGATCAATAGTATAGTATATCACATACTCCAGTATGATTTGGTTTACTGTATTACATAAGATTTATGCCATCTCCAAAAAAATAGAAAGTACATGTCATTTACCCATACAGGCATCAATGTCTGGGACACCACACTTCTTGAGGAAAGGCCTCAACTCTGAAAGATAATAAGCGGCCTTAACCGTCTCACAGTGGCTCATACAAAAAGTATGCCCATGTTCAGATGATAATAATTTATATCACCAAACCCATTGACTCAAACTGGAACTTTCCACATACAGTGGGAGAAATGCAACTTCCAATTGCCATGTGCAACATATAGTTCACCACAGCCTGAAAAGAAAACATGTTTGTGTACCTTAGCTGAAAGTAACAGTTTCCTAGTAGAGCACTTTTGTTACACTAGCATTTCTATTTTTAAGCAGCATGCACATATAATGATGCAGCCGTCACATGCAGCAATTTCAATCATTTATTTCTACTGTTCTTCATCTCAGTCTGTCTCCTATTTACAAATAATTAACATTGCATAATTATTTGACTTTGTAAATTATTCATGTAGCTTTTTCCTTGCAGTGTTTTGAGCAATCATGTTCATACAATCTATGTGAACGATTTTTTCCCACATACTCCATGGCATCATCTTCACTCCCTGACAGAGGCTGCTTACCAGCCTGTGAAAATACCCATTTTTCAGAGATGCCAAAATCATTGAGCTCTTCTAGCTCCCTCTCCCAATAACTTTGTGCGACAAACTGCAGATAGCTCATCACCTGAAATATTTAGAACATGAGAGCTATATAATCTTGTTTCCACAAGATCTCTGGTCTGGTCAATTCTTTTTTAATCACTAATGTGATTGACTTATAAACAAGACTACATCTCAGTGGCAAAAAAACATTTTTGCACACACATCTAATTGTATCCTTTTGTTAATCAATCAATTTGTACTCATTGACATAAAAGCAGCAGTTAATTAATAGTTAAATACTACTCAAGCCAATGCCATCTATTTATTGTCTTACAATTCATTTTTACATGGGTGCAATGTGGGTAACTACAACAGTAATAATGTTGTTACCAGAGCTGCATGATGTATGAAGTTGATTGCTTGCATTTTCATTATCATTTTCATTTGCCTCTTCTGTAGATTCTAAAGATAAAATGAGAAGAACATCCTGATGCAAAAAAAAATTGAAGTGATTACCAGGAATTTTTTATGTGTACACAAGAAATTACTGGAAAACATTTTTATTTAATATTTTATATTCTTTATATGTACATATAATGTACACAGTGAAGGTAGCTCAGAAGGGTTTTCTAAAATTTTTCATGGTCATGGCTAGCGGAATGTTTCGCGGGTGCATTGTGTGCCCGCCGCCATATGCCTGCCGAACGCCCACCATACGCTTTAGGCTAGCTCGCGGCGCGTATGACTTAGCAAAACATGCGCGTGTACGACATCATCGACATCCGGGATCTTTGAGGCTTTGTTTTTCATGCGGCTACACAGCCGTCAGCTCAGTAAACTCAAAAGCCACTTTAGTAGAGAAAGAAGAGCTCTCTGGGATAAAATCTTGCTTCGAGGAACTTCATACGTTTTTCAATGCGGGGAGATTTGTTTGTTTTTATTACGGATTTCAGAACCAAAGAAGCGGAGATTTAGAGATAACAAGCAAGCGAAGCAAATTTAGTCAGTTGGCTTGATCTGCAGACGAACAGCCTTCGCTCTATATCTTCAGTTTCTCTGCATTTCTTCCCCTTTGGAGACAATTTTGAAGGCTTGAAATCGGAATGCTCTCCTTCACTTTGTGATGTCCCAGACGAGTCGAAGCACAGATCGATATTTCTTTCCTCAAGGGTTTTTTTTCATTTTCTTGAAATTGTGGTATTTGGTCTTTTGAGGTGATACAACAACTGTCCATTTCTTTGACGCTCTCACGTTCCGAAACAAACGTCAAAACGCGTTTATTTCTGAACCTTTCATGCATTTACACCAGCGGAAATTTATACAAAATGGCAGATGAATAAACATACAAGTGATTATTGGCAAAAACAGGAGGTTTACAGCAGAATTTTCGGTGGATTACAATGAACTATGTTTACATATGATTCAATACACTACCTTAACATTGTTTTTTTGTGACTTTGAATAGAGATATTGGGATAATGTCTGGCACAGAACCTTGAATACTACATACGATGAATCATTGGTTTTGAAAATGGCTATTGGTAATTGAGTGCAAAGTTATTGAAGTTTGACTGAAACCTTCTTGAAAATGTCTCAAATGGCTTAATATCTGGGCTTTAAAATTAAACATCGTAGTTTCCTAACCAACATTTTTAGGTTTGGGTAGGAGGAATATCAAAATGAAAAAAAAATTCCATAAACTTTTAATACTATTGGAAAAAATCTGACTCACAGTATACCCCAGGGGTCCGTTCTGTAATTTGATAGGGTAATGATGCAGGTATACATTGACTTGAAAAATATAATAATCATATTATGATTATGTACATTACCTTCAAAAACAGTTTCAATGAGATAGCTTTTACTCTCTAAGATAATGTCATGCCATTTTTCATTAAAATATCCCAAAATGTGCCTGGGTGGGTACCTTACCGGTAATTGAAAATTTATGATTCAAAGTTACGGTCACACCTCATCTTTCAAATTGACCTTTTCCACAGCAGCTACAATACTTTCAACAAAGTGGTCCAACGTGGCAGCAATTTTTCATGATTTGCCACACTGGCACTTGACATAGGGAATTAATCTTTCCTCTAGATGTTTGTCAAAATCATTTCTGGAAATGACTTCATCGTCAACCGCAAGATCAATTAACTGAAATAAAGTATGAAAAGAATACATAACAAAATGTGACCCTCCATATGACTTTAAAGCTAAAGGTGATAGCATGCTCACAACACGCTTAGTGTGTCATAAAACACGGATATGGGCATATTTAACTTGATTTAACAAAGGAGAGCACACTTGTGTTGTTTTTCAAGACTTAACACGCTAAATCTTTTGTTTCTCTTATTGTGCGATCAGTAGCATGCTTAGCTTCAGTGTGCGATCGATGGCCTTAAAAAAATATGCTATCAGCAAGAATCAAACGTGACAAGTCATGGCGCTGATTCGGCTGACACGATTGAGAAAACAAACGAGAATTGAGCAAGAATACAGCGAGACATAATGTACCGCCGTGACATTTGGCCAGGTATTTGGATGTGAGCGAGAATGGGGCCATATTCAAGCCATCCCGTTCGAAAATTTATGGCCAGACACGAGCAAGATTCAAGCAAGACAACAGTCCCGCTCTTAAAACGAGCAAGAATCAAGTGACGAATGTTTTTCTCACTTAGATGGAGATCACGTGGATGGATCGATGGAATGCTTGCGAAAACAAACGTGGCTTATGTTTATTCCCAGCGCAAAGACATTCCAAACTTTCTGTGATGTTTTAGCGCGGTGGAATACTTGGAATTGAAGGCTGAGAGTTTGGAAAAGATTAATCTTAACTTGGAAAGCGAAACTACAAAGAAAACAGACAATTGTCTGTATACTTGTGACTTTCTACATGCCAGCATGTTTTCAGGTTTCAAATTACCGTTTTGACATATGCAAATTCCATGCACTTTTACCACTTTTCCCAAGGGACCGCCATGCACCTTTTTTATGACAACTGCAACAAACTTCAAAGGCTTTAATTTTTTTCTGCTACCAAACTTTCCCTACCGTCTTTAGTTTCGATTATAATTTTTAGTTCCATTTGCGTGACTACTAGACTTGGGACTCTGGGCCGCTTGTTTACATTTTGCGAGCGAGCAGCGAAATAAGAATTGTTTTGCAGTCTCATAAAAGAAATCATGTTTATTTGTTCCCTGGCCTTGAAGTGAAAACCTTACTCCATTCAAATAAATGGCTTTAGCATCAAAGTCATATGGAGGGTCACAAATAATAGTTCTTCTACTTCAAATGAACCATTGGCTTTTTAATTTCGCCAAAGTTCCTTTTCTTTCACTTTTTGTTCATAAGGATAAGATCTTGAGTGGCAAATGAACTGTGCTGTTGGCAACTGCATAGAAGAGCCACAGGAATAAAACCTTTATTGAACTACCTTGTTTGTTACATCTGACAACTGGGGAAAATTACTCCAACACAAGTTCTAAAACGTCTATATAACAACTCTTACTAGAGTCAATTTTCGGAGTTTGTTGGAAAGCTCCAGATTGTCATTCAAGAAAGGTACACAAGTGTGGTCATTAGTTGTGTTGATGAGCCGACCTCATCGATGGGTGTGTTCCTGTTCTCCAGTAATCCTATATATGGATCACGGTTATCTTGTTTTGCTTTGGTTAGCAGATTCTTAAAAGTTTGAACTTACTTCTCTACTAGCCCATTTGCTTGTGGGTGAAGAGGACTGGTGGTAGTGTGTTTGAATTCCCACTGCAAATGACTCAAATTCCTTTGAGGAGTGCTGCAGACCATTGTCAGCGATTACTTCAGATGGTATTCCATGTTGTGCAAAACAGATTTCATGTGGGTGATAACCATGTTGCTTTTAGTGTCTGGCAACTTGGCTACTTCAAAGAAGCATGAGTGGTACCACAATGAGGTATTCTGATTTGTCCCAGGTGAACAGGTCCGTTGCTACCTTCTCCCATGGTTTGCTTGGTACTTGAGAGGGAATCATTGGTTCCTTTGCATTTTGCTTTTGATGTTGGAGGCATATGCTGCAACTTGCAATTTTGTCTTGGATTTGCGAACTCATTCCTGGCCAGTAAAACACGTCTTGTGCTCGTCTCTTGGACTTCTCTGTGCCCATGTGGCCTTGGTGAATTTTCTCCAGCAGGGTTCGCACAGTCTTGAAAAGTCCTTGAATTTTCTCCAACATAAAATCTGTAGGAGTCGAAGAAAAGTTGCATTGTGTGGGTTAGGGTATTTTTCCCTTTTATGTTGTGAAAACAACCTACACACTTAAAAAAAATTGTAAGAAAGGCAAATCCGAAATGTGAGCCAAATTGCAAGCCAAAACCTGATTGACCAGCGGTTGTGTGTATGACTTGCGATGCTCTTGTGCATGCCACATGGAGCTTGTGATTACAGAGTCCAAACGTTGTGTTGTTGCGGGGGTTTTGCTGCATGCCTGGAAAGTGTACCTTTAACCCGAAATGGTTAACTAAGGAAGAATATAAATGGGTTAGGCAAGCGAAAGGCGATTCGCGGAAAGCATTGTGCTTTGTGTGCAACAAAACTATCACATGGCAGGAGGTAAACATCAGGAGAGTGTAAAGTCGAATGTAACTGCAAGTACTGTAAAGCCATATTTAGAGCGAAAAGGTTCTGAGGGTCAGAAGAGCATTTCTGCAGCAACAGTGAATCAGGAAAAGGTTGATACTTGGAGTCTTGATGAAGATATGCCAATAAACATTCCACCGCCTCCTGCCACGAATGTTGCAACATCATCTGGGAAATCAGTTTCTCAGTTTTTCAGCAGAAACGATGTACTAAGTCTGAGGTATTGTGGACTTTGAAAACAATTTCGGGTCATTGTTCTTATAACTCCAATGAAAACATTGAGAACATTTTTCGTGTTATGTTTCCTGATAGCCAAATAGCTGCAAAATTTTCTTGTAGATCCAGAAAAACATCCTATCTATGTGTTTTTGGTTCAGCCGAACACTTTAAGCAAATGGTGATGAAATCTGTAAAAGGATATTTTACGATTCTTTTTGATGAGAGCTTAAACAACAAAAGTCAGTCAAAGCAAATGGACATACGTTGGTTATTGGGAAGGTAACAAAGTTGTCACACGTTACTTTGGCTCACAGTGTTTGGGTCATGCAACTGCTAATGATATGGTCAAACATTTTGAGGAGAGTGTGGTGAACAGTAGACTTCCTATTTGTAACCTGGCACAAATCAGCATGGATAGCCCTAATGTTAAATGGAAGTTCTTTACAGATATGAAGAAGAAACAAACTGATTATTTTGATACCATTTTGATAAATATAGGATTGTGTGGACTCCATATTGTGAACAATAGCTTCAAAACTGGAGCACCTGCAGCAGAGTGGAAAGTGGAAGCATTGCTGTCAAGCCTTTATTACCTTTTTAATGATTCACCTTCAAGGCGGGAAGATTTCACAAAGGTTTCTGGCAGTACCAGGTTGCCCCTCAAGTTTGTGAATCAGATGGCTGGAGAATGAGACTGTTTTGTGATTCGCTGAATCCAAGCAAATCACAAAACCAGGGAACAAATCATATGAAATAATTGTTAAGGCTACCAAGGACAAACTGATCAGAGCTAAATTGCAATTTTTCAAGTGTGTAGCAGGGCAAATTCAACCATTTTTGGCTACATTTCAAAGTGACAAACCCCTGACACTAAACAAACTATTCACAGTCATTATACAGTTGGGAGAACAAGTGATGCTTTTGCAAATTTTCATTGAAGCACTCATAAATTTGATGTGGGATTTTGTCATGAATTGTTACTTGTTCCCCCAACCATATAATCAGAGAGCAAATCATAACAGCACTGAAGTTCTTATTACTGTATACATATTTTTCCCTTACCACTTGGCTATACTGGTGAGTAATGTGGTAAATTATGACATGCCTAAACATTTGAAAAGCTGATAAGAACTTTACAACCATGCCTGACACCAATATGACAAAATCATTTTCCACATTCAAGAAAGCTGAAGATCTGCAATTTGTTTGGAGGTTTTACACACCACAGATGGGCTACTTGTGGGTACAACTCGATCATGGATCCATTGAATGGACTGATTCCAAAGCCTGCTGGTCGGAATTCTGGCTGAGAGGTTGGAATCCAGGTTGTCTGCAACGATTCTGAAATACAATAAAATGGGTTACTAAAAATGTGGCTGTTCATCGTGGTGTGTAAGATAGGTAAACGATTTTTCGTTTGTCTCACGATGGAGTCACTTTAAGATGTTGATCGCGACGTTTCGACTGCTATTACTGCTAGTCTTCATGGGGCGATGGGTCGATTGGTTACGTGTTGCTTATGTAGCACGTTGGCTTGTTGCTATTGGTGCATTTCGATCCTCATTATTATTCCGACTCTCCGGTCCGATTTGATATCGGTCGGCTGTTATGCTTCTTGATTGTAGGCATCCACGCTTCGGGAATTTCAATTCCACTATCTCTGTTGATGTTATTAGGATGAAGTCTTATGTGGATGGCCTCTTTAACTCTACGGGTGTACCAGTGTGGGTCACGGTCAATAAACTTAACCTCGTCCCAAATAGCAAAATGCCCGGTCTTGTTAGCGTGTTCTGAAACCGCGGAGGTTTGAGTACGAGCAAGCCGTATGTCTATCGTGTTCTTTTATCCTTTCATGCATAGACCTCCCTGTTTCTCCGATATACACTTTGCCGCACTCGCAAGGAATCTTGTAGACAACACCGTCCTGTTTATTAGAGTCGAGGACGTCCTTAGATCGTACTAAGTGTGACCTGAGAGTTGTGTCAGATTTGAAAATAGTGCGTACGCCTTGTTGTTGTAGGCAGCGGCGAAAAACCTCTGATACACCTTTGATATAGGGCAATACTGCAGTAGATTTAAAATCCTGCGTGGATTCCTTCTTTGTTGTTGGTCCTTTCGTTTTTGTGATTTTTTTGTACAAACGAGGAAGGATATCCGTTAGAAACAAGAACTGACGACAAATGTTTCTTTTCGTTGGAGATAACTGATGGCCTAGTAATGAGGTGTTTGGCTCGGTCATATAGACATTTCACAATACCACGCTTAATTGACTGCGGATGGTGTGAATCATAGGCCAGGTATTGATCAGTATGAGTAGGTTTCCTATATACACTGGTAGTGAGAAGGCCGTTTGAGTCCCTTGTAACTGACGTGTCAAGGAAAGGGATAGTGTTGTCTTTCTCTGTTTCCAGAGGTTCTTCGCCGCTGCCTTCAACAACAAGGCGTACGCACTATTTTCAAATCTGACACAACTCTCAGGTCACACTTAGTACGACCTAAGGACGTCCTCGACTCTAATAAACAGGATGGTGTTGTCTACAAGATTCCTTGCGAGTGCGGCAAAGTGTATATCGGAGAAACAGGGAGGTCTATGCATGAAAGGATAAAAGAACACGATAGAGATATACGGCTTGCTCGTACTCAAACCTCCGCGGTTTCAGAACACGCTAACAAGACCGGGCATTTTCCTATTTGGGACGAGGTTAAGTTTATTGACCGTGACCCACACTGGTACACCCGTAGAGTTAAAGAGGCCATCCACATAAGACTTCATCCTAATAACATCAACAGAGATAGTGGAATTGAAATTCCCGAAGCGTGGATGCCTACAATCAAGAAGCATAACAGCCGACCGATATCAAATCGGACCGGAGAGGGAACAACATCTTTTCGGAATAATAATGAGGATCGAAATGCACCAATAGCAACAAGCCAACGTGCTACATAAGCGACACGTAACCAATCGACCTCATCGCCCGATGAACACTAGCAGTAATAGCAGTCGAAACGTCGTGATCAACATCTTAAAGTGACTCCATCGTGAAACAAACGAAAAATCGTTTACCTATAATAAAATGGGTGTTTCTTGGTGTTGCGGAAGCCATTGTTGGATAGCTTTTGTGTTGTGGTGTGGGCATTGTTCAGTGTCGTTTGATTCTTTTGTTTTATGTCATTTGGTGGTCACACCATCTGCAACACCAAGAAACTGCCAATAAAACCAGAGATCACTGGTTTGCCAGTTTAACCCCCTGCAAGGCACAGCAACATAACACTTGTACTAGTGATGATTTTATTACTCCTTTATCAGTCATCTAGTAGATAAAATTTTTATCATAAGATATGCATGAAAAGCTTCTGATGATTATTATATAGTTTTTAGAATAAAATATAGCCTTCCCCTTTTTTTGCTCAGATCTTGAGCGGAAAACGCAATTGGTTAGAATTACCGGTAGATGTCTCAATAACCTGCTTAATACCTTGTTCCGATTGGTTAAATCAACACCACGCTACTTGAGTAACTTGATCAATCTTTAAAGCATACATGTACATTCTCAAATATGGTGGAAGAAGTGGGAAGAGATTTCAAGTTTGTTTTACGGGGTTTATTGTTAGAATTGGAAACTAAATGCCTCAAGTTCAACTTGAAAAACAGAAAACAGCAGTGAAATAACTGTACCAAGGAAAAGACCTGGTGGCGGTTTTACGAACTGGTTTCGGTAAAAGTCTCATCTTCCATAGATAGTAAAAGACAGGCTAAACACAATTCCCACTCATTGCAAAGAAGTATTTAAAAAGCCTAAATTATAAAGTTTTCCCAGTAAGACGTCAAAGCGAATTGCGCCTTTAGATCACAATTATGAATTTGTTCTATTTGATCATATCGACCTTTTGATCTCAGCAGATTATCTTAAATTGATAGGACGGTTTCCTGCTGTTCGGAGCCATTGGACTTATTTTATTTCTTTCTGCTGTTGATTGGTGCTAGCTCTGTTGGCATACACTGCGCTTTCTTTGGCTTATTTTGGCTCCAGTAACACAGGCAGACCACAAGTGGTAAAAACTTAATTTCATGCATTAGCTTTTTATTTGAAAACGATGAAAGCTCTGACAGAGAGCAGTATTTGAGCATGCTATTGCTATGTGAGTTCTCAGTCATTTCATGTGCCAAGTTTTTTGATAATGACAACAAGGGTTCCTCTCTCAGCCTTTCATGTGCGAAAATAGCATTCGCTGCCAGCTTCCAAATTCTGTTTATAATATTCTTGACCACAATCACCGACAAAAGTCTTTGGGACACTTCAATAAAAGTGCCCTCCTAAATATTTCTTCAAGAATTATAAAACATTTCGGCCACAGGGTTAATAAAAAGGATTCCCTCCCCCCCTCGCACAATGTTGTTTGAAGGAAACTAGTTTTAAGTGCCGAAATCAACATTGTCATGGGGGGAGGAGGAGAGGGATTTAGCAAGAATTTCTTTTTACGGTTAAAAAAAGGTAAGAGTGTCCCAAAAATCTTGTCGAAGATTGTCTGATGATGCATTTTTCTTTACAATCATTAAATGATAAAATAAAGTACTATTTATACTAGTATTCATTGTGTAGTTTTAAAGAAAGACTAAATGCAACGTAATGACAAGATTTTGATAAAGTGCTGTTTTAGAGGTGCCGTTTACCCCTCAGTTAGAGAACATATGATGGTGTGCGCGCTTTATTCTAAGTCCCATTGTTACTTACTGTCTGTATTCGATCAACCTTTTTTCGGCAATGCTATTTATTTTTTTACACAATATTTCAAGTTAAAAGAAGTTGACCATGGTTAATAATGGGATTATTTCAGTTGAAAAGAGAGTGATGGCTTTACACTTACGTGAAAAATGTAAATGGTTCTTTTGAGAAATAGCGAGCAAATGTGGATTATCGAAATCGACGGCGCAAAGATTATGTGGTGGTTTAGGTACGAAAAGGGAAAATACAGTTAACAGGAGTGGAAGACCACGAAAGGTAAACGAGAGAGAGAGAGATGCGTGTCGTGATAAGAACATTAAAAAGACTGCAAAATGTGAATGTTAACTTCAGTGTTAAAAAAATTGTGCAGGAAAGTGGATTTAATTTGTCTTTGGCAAGTGAGAGGACATTTTCACGTCGTCTGAATGAAAAGGGATATTTCTTTCTGCAAGCGCGAAAAAAAGGATTGGTTACAGAAAGGGATCGGAAGGCTCATGTTCAATATGCAAGGAAAATGAGAAGAGAACGAAGGATAAATCCTGGATTTTGGACTGATGACGTAGCATTTTATTTCGACGGCGTATCATTCATACACAAGACAAATCCGATGAGCGCTGCTATGTCGCCAAAGGCAAGAGTGTGGAGAAAAAGAGGAGAGTGCCTCAAAATAACGGCGAAAGGATCGAATGAACTACCCGGTGGACGAAGAGTTCATGTTGTCGCAGCAATCGCTTATGGGAAAGGTGTTGTGTTAAGAGAGTCTTATGAGAAAATGAATGCAGCGTTTTTTGCTAAATTTATAACTGAACATTTTAATGCTTGCTTTGCTTGTTGCGGGCCAAAGAGAAACGAAGAAAGAATTTTCATTATGGATAATGATCCAAGTCAAACAAGTAATGCTGCTTTAAATGCTCTAGAAAAAATAGAAGCTCAATTCCATAGAATACCCTCGAGATCACCAGACCTTACGCCTATTGAATCAGTGTTCAACTTTCTTAAGAGTTTGCTGGAAAATGAAGCAATTTCCAATGAAATAAGTTATGAGTCTTTTGATGACCTTAAAGCAAGAGTATTTTGTGCAATGGAAAGTTTAAATATTGATGTTATAAACCGCACTGTCAAGAGCATGTGGGACAGAATTGATGCTGTTATGAAAGGAAATGGTTATAGAACAAAATATTAATTGCAATCCAAATATTCATTGCTTAACAGATGTGTTCAAATAAAAGTAACCTAAGCGTTGATATAACAGACACTTGATATACTACAAATGAATTAATATAAACTATTTCACATATTTGTAAATGAAATAATATTTCTATAAAAACATGTTGCTTTTAACAACAAAAGTAATCAATTCAAATTAAGACAAATAGACTCAAAAGCGGAACCGGAAGTCTCTTGCACTGACATCCATACAATTCTCACGGCACGCTTATAACATTTTTCGGTATGTTTTTAGAGTAATTTTCGTCAATTTTACGTGTGTGGCGAACTGTTTATACTACTTATAAGAACTATTTTGAATATGTAAACTAACTTTTATAATATTTTGATCTTTGTTGGCCTTTACGGCCTTATTTCAACAGTTCTCACCTCAAATATTGAAATAAGAGTTAGTAGTTTATTTATAGTAACGCAACTGTGGTGAGAACTGTTCAAAAAGGTGGAAAGCTTCTACGGTTTAGCTTCATAAAGTTATTAAGCATTAAAGGGTACTATTTCAAATTTATATACGTAGTTTGATTACAATTATTGCCCACTAAGAGGCTCAATAATCACAAAATGCAAGTGAGAACTGTGATGCCCCGTGTGTTCAATCTATGTCACGGCAGCGTTCACAACAAAGATATCCAGTTACACAAATAAACTGAATGCAAGAAATACTTATCACTTGTGTTCTAAGATAAGCTTGGCAAAACAATGACCACATGGAGGTATATTCTGCTGTTCAATTGGAGGAATTGGCTTCCAAAAATGAAAAAACCGCCAGGCACATTCAGCATTTCTGTATTAGCAGTATCGATGGATGAACCTTTAATCAAAATAAGAGGAGCATCGGAGGTTGCAAAGAATGGGGTATCTTTAGTAAACTCCATATCCTGCTTTCAAAAATTTTTCGGGGCTGGCAAATGAACAATGTCTCCCTCTAATGCTTGGAGAAAGTCTGCCCAGGCAATGATGGCAGGATTCCATTGAAAATCATTAAGCAAAATAATTTCGGACTCCTCCGCTTCCACCCATGCGAATGAGCCTGTCGCTGGGTTACAAAATGCATTGTAAACTTTCTTGAGAGGCGACAAGATAAAAGTTTTTCCAGTATTGCACGGCCCATGAATGTAAACGTTTCTATATTTTCCTCTCTCCTCGGATAATGCTGTGTAAATTGCTTCACAAAAAGCTGAAACTCCAATCCCATGTCTTTCTATAAGCCGGATTGCGTCTGTTAACCAGTTACCTTGGCAACCTTCGCAGCATTCGTCATTTCGTTTTTCTTCTAACAACTGAAGTCGCGTCTTCTTTAACCGCTCATTTTTCTCCTCCATGAGAGAAAACTCTTTGGCTAGAGCTAATGCCTCATCGACCACCCTAGTACCTCTGTTAGCTATGAATTCAGCAAGTGAAGTTTTGCTTTCCCGCTCTTGCTGAACAGCAAAGCAAACCAATTGTAACCTGCTAGTTATTTGTTTATCTTTAATTGCCTGTGTAACATCATACACGCTAAGACGCCTCTTTTCGACTCTTTTTCGCGCGGCCACTACCTCTTTCTTTTGCCTTCTTTTTCTTTCCTATGATAGCTCTCTCTGTCTGTGGAGGTTCTTGTAAATCACGGTGATTCGGTGAATGTACCGCCTCCTTGTTTTCCTTTGTAACATAGCGGTAAGCGCTGTAGTAACCGCTGTGGTTCTCGCTAAAATTAACTTGGATGCCATGTGTTTCGTCAAGGTAATTTCGCACTTGCAACCATCTTGCCCGTTTCGTTAACTTTACAGCCATGTGAACATGGTACCGATTATTTACTTCAAATGAGTTGTCATCTGAGTCGGCGTGCGCTTCTAAACATACAACCCACTGCTGTACTCGCACTCCACAGTTAAGCCATGCATCCGTTACAACTTCTGCAAAACTCTCTCTTGTTGGGAACCCAACCGAATCTGCACGGCTATATGTTATTAGATAAACGATTCGTTGATTTTCATTATGCAAAGTAGAGGATGCCATTGTACAATATTGTACCTATTCGCTCTGTACTAACTCCAAATAATACAAGACAACGCCTCACGCCTTACAATGATAAATGTACAGTTGCAGTGTATCCTATTTCATTCGCTATTTATATTCGACCATATTTTACTTAATGGTGACTCTTCTTCACACAGAATGATTTACTCCGTCCTTACATTGCATAAAATGTGCAGGTCACTTTAAATAGTTAAAATTGTTACTTTCATTTAGTCATTTCAATGCTATTTTAACAAATAGCAGCCCCTTTTCTTGAACGACTTTTCAGCAGAAAACATTCTCTTGAGAGCAATGTCGTAGTTACTATGTTTGGGGGTCCTGCTTCCTTCCAAAGCATTTTCACTTGTATTCTCACATTAACTAAAGTAGTTGAAGCTGTGAGGGACTTCACAAACTTGCTTACACGTAATACGTTTTCGCTGCATGTACAGAGTTTGGTTGGTTAGACGCCAAGTATGTCTTGATGAAGGAGCTTGATATCCTCCACGGCACTTACCGTCCCGACTTCTACTGACCGAATGTGAGATGTGTTACAACTGCTTGACTCAATCTGTCCCAGAACATACCATCCAAAGCAGTTTCTTTTTGCAATAGGTTCTCCAAGTTCTCCGGACACTGTGGATATCAACGAAGGCTTCTCCTAGGTCAGTGCCGATGAGGACATCTATGATACCACCTGATAGTGCAGGTTGTCTGTAACGTTATTCAGGTGGGTGTAAAGTACCACAAATTGTTTTGAAATTGTTTTGGCATTACTGCCAAGTCTTGTGACAGGGTACACTTGGAAGGTCTTCTTAATATCTTGATCAGTGGGCGAGGCAACCGTGATATTATCTGAGGGTTCAGTTTTCTTCTTTCCTCCAGCTAGATTCATGGTGAGTTGTATTGCTGATCCATTTATGCCGAGTCGTCTAGCTGCATCTTTAGAGAGAAGACTGGTGTTAGACCCAGAATCTAACATTGCAAGTACTTCGTTTTTGACATACTGTTCATGATTTTAATTTTCGATCTTTCTGGTGCACAGCATTTCCTTGGATGTTGTTGCCATTCAGTGTGGTTGAGGAGTCTTGGTATTGGCCTTGGAATGGTGCTGCTTTTGGGTTTAAACTTGTGTTTGTTTTACCCATGTTCTCATTTTGTAGAGATCAATGGTGCTTCTTTTTGCATTTATCACAGGTCGAGCCATCTGGTTTCTTGCAATCGTTTGTGTGATGCACTCTTAAACACTTGCAACATCTCCAATGTTGCTTGACAATTTCCCATCTTTGACTGACTGTTAAAATCTGGTACTTAGGACAGGCAGCGAGATGATGTTTTGTTTTACAGCCAAATGGACATGTTTAATCATCAGTTTCTTCGCCATTGGTGGCGTTGTTTTCTGTATTTTTTTAACCCTTGTATCGGCGACTTAAACTTTAACCAGAGCCAGTAGTTCTTTTCCCTTGGGAGCGAATGCATGCTTCCTGATGTAACCAGTTGATAATGTTGCTAACGCTTTTCTCTTCTCTTTTCATCTCTCTACTAAAATCTGAATTGTCGTTTGGATCGAGTTTAGACAGAAGTTGGGACATAAAGAATGGTGCTTCTGAGGCCTCTAACACAGGACGCCCATTATCTACCATATTGTTTACGTAGCAAGATATTGTTGTGGCGAAATGTGTGAGACTTCGAATCTCGTTTGACTGGCTTTAGAGCCAATGTCTGAAATTTTTCGAAAATCGGGCGACAGTCACAAAATTTCGGATTTCTTAATATTTTGCCCAAATAATCTCTATAGTGAAGTATTTTCAACAATAACATTAAAAATGGTAATGGTATTTTATTTTTTTCGAAAACGGGCAAAGTTTATAAAACGGCAAATCGGCGGTCTTTCAGTTGTGAAACCAGCAAAAAATTACACATTTTCATCTTGCTCGTACAGAAAAACGTGATGCCATATATCAATAAAATGTGGCCACAATATAAACACGCTCTTGTTCTTCACACTACAGTAATTTACTTTGGATAAGCTGTTGAAATAAGAATATTTCGTCCGTTAGAAGAAACATTATTAAGTCCATTTTAAAAATTTAGCAAATTTGAACCAATTTCAACGCCGCTAAAACCCAATTGGTACGTTGAGTTTGAAAACGAAATCAAGACAGTCTTGAAGCACAACTTCTGTTGTTTACTGTGGTAAAATATTTCTGGCAGCACTTTAAAAGTGCCCCATTGAGAGACTAAAATGTGAAGGGTAGTTTGACACCAGGAAAACTTGTGACACAAACCAGCACTGATGCTACGAACAAAGTGTTTATCGCAAAAAAAATAGTTCCTTTGAGATAAAGCCTTTCTCAGAATTGCATCTATCCTTTAAAATGATAAATTTTAAACAGTTCGTTAGGATACGAAGTAGAGACAAAAGCATGTTGTGCGAACAGCGATCAACACTTACCCGCTTTCCGTTAATAGTTTATCATAAAATTAAACTTACCAGAGCCTTGAATTGCGTTTATGATAAAGGCAATCCTGCACTCCATCATTGTGTTTGGAATATCTGAGTCTTGTAGATCAGTAGGGCTAAAACTTCGTCTGGATTGATGAATTCGACCCGCGCTCTCTTAGAAGACGACGCCATGATTTCAATTCCGAAATGTAACGTGTGGTCAGGAACGAAAAATTTATTATATATGCTACATTGAAACGTCATAGCTAAAACTCGGCATGTGATTGGCTAAATGTAAGTACCCTTTGTTCTCCAAATTTGAAAACAATAGCGTAAAACGAAGCTCCCTAGCAACAGCGTTGTCAACCGTACGGATCCGTACGGTGGTCACGCAACCAGCTGGAAATGAGTTAAAGAATAACTTTCTTGAAATAATGAAAATTTAATTATCTGTGTTTTGAGTTATTGGGATAATTCTACGTAGTAATGAAATTATCATAAATTTTAAATAAATGTCTTACTTTTGTCTAACAGGTGAGTGAGTGATTCCTCCACTTCTTGGCTCTGATGGTTTTCCTGAAACATTTTAAATATCCAATCAACTATACACTCATTTTTCTCGAGACTGACACCTCTACCTCTTTAAGAATAAAATACAGGAAAATGTGTTTAACCTTCTGTTCCCATGTTTGCCTGTCCGGAACTTTCCTCATTCACAACGCTTTCCTCTTAATGACGTTTGCCTTCTTCATGATCACCTACAAAAAAAATTAATGACTGTAGACCACAAAAAGTAATTAAGCACAGTTATTTACCACAACAGAATAATTAAAATGATGTTTGATTATTCATGGCCAATTCCAGCCCTTTCTCAAGCATTGTCGTAACTTAGGAGAACTGGTCGTTCATTATCTAACAGGTAACAGCTGATGTGACAGTGATTGTTCAAATTAATAACGAAAATCGGACCTGTAAAGTGCTCTTGTTGTTCAACCCATGACTTTGGCACTGCAAGGTAGTAGTGAGTGCCGTTGCAGATCCCCGCGAGATACTCTCTGTCAGATTTACAATCCTTTGCCAATTGGGGTACAGTTCACAATGTCCGTGCAGGTAAATTGCAAGGGGGCTCTATTAACAGACTGAATGTTTCCATTTCAGAAGATTCTGCAAACACCTCATTCCTCCCAGTTCTTATAAGATACGAGTGAAGGGTCAGGCATTCGGGGAATGGATCCATTCATCTTCCAGTACCCCAACATGCCGAGCCTGGATGGCGGCTCATACCTCTACATTTCTTCCATTATTTTCTAGGGGATGTTGCCACCAATCATACATTACTCATGCCAATAAGGGTTTTCAACACTTTGTTACCCTTGTCAGGAATCTCCTCCTGTTCAGAAGCAATAGCCTGGCACATTGCAGTGATTTCCACAGGAGAAACTGTTTCTTCCATTATTCTTCCGGGAAGGAGATGCCCAAACGTCTGAAGGCAATGAATTGCCTTCCACCTGCACATGGGTTCGTACCCACAATCTCCATTGGGTATTATACTCTTGATAAGGAATTCTTTTTGCATGATCAGCAGGATGGAGTCCTCGCCCTGTACTTGCTTATGTTGTTAAAAAACGAAGACGAATCTTTTTTGACAGTTTCCCTCACCTTCAAAAATTACAAGAAATAATGATGAATTAATAACAGACTACAAGTATTCTCTTAATTTTTTGTTAGGGATAATAGAGCGGGCAAAACACGTTAGCGAACGTGAGGAGATGCAAGATGAGGGATAGCCTGCACAACAGGCGTTATTGAGAGTGCTCAAGCGGGTTTTGGGGTGCGAGCGCATAGCGCGAGACACGCTATTGTTCGGTCTCTTCCAAACGTTCATCTGGCGAACATAAATTTCTGTTGGCTGATTTGTACCACATGATGCATGTTGTTGAAATGTGAGATCAAGATGTGAGAAATCAAGCTGTTGGAACCAAGATGGCGTTGAGTTTGGGGGAAGCTATTTCGAAAGCTCTTGAGTTATTCCCGTATTTAAATGATCTTAAGAACGAACAGCGAGAATGTATGGAGGCCTTAATGCAGAAGAAAGACGTGTTGGGTCTTTTACTGACAGGTTTCAGTAAAAGCTTGATTCATCAGCTGTTTCCACGCATTTTCGAGCTGGTGACAGGGAAGAACGAGTGCCATGTTCTAGTTGTTAGTGCACTAAAAGCAATAACGGACGAGCAAGTGCAGGAATTGAACGAGTTAGGAATTACATCAGCTGCTATCAGTGACTCTGAAGTCACCGATGGCAAAATTCTTAAAGGCAAATTTGCCTTGGCATTTGGTACTGCTGAAATGTGGCTTTGAAAAGAGTGGATTCACAGGCTGAAAACTTCGAAACTGCAGAATTCAACCGAGCTCATTGTAATAGACAAAGCCCATGTGTCTCAAACTTGGTAAGTGAAACTAAAAAAGAACACCATATTTTTTATACATTGAAAACTTTCCTTTTTGGATTGTGCATCGATTCTCATACACCTATCTATTTGCTACAGTTGTTTTGAGTTTTAGCACCAGGCTAACACTTTTGTCCTCTGCCAAATAAATAAAGAAACAAATGAACTCATTTCCAGACTCCCCAAAAAAGGCAAAATTTATGACATCCAATGTTTATTTTATATCTCGACAGATATTTACAGCAATATGGCCTACATTATCTCATTTTAAAGTGTATAAAATGGGCTTCTCAGAAAAAAATAAGTCTCCTCACAGAAACCCAGCAATTTTCTGAAAAAAAATCTTAATTCACATAAATTAGCATAAAAATTTCATTACAGATGAGGAGAAAATACATTTTGTTCTAAGGGGTATATAATTGTACAGAGAGTTAAAAAAGAAATTGATCCCTCTCATGTCAGCAACATTTCCTGAAAATTTGGCTGAAAAAGAACAAAACTGAAATTAGTTATGATTTTTCATATACATCCATGTCGATCAATAAAAATCAATAAAAAAAAATTGTTTTGGAAAAAATATTGGGGGTGTATCTGGAAAGGGGTGAGTCTAAAACTGTTAAAAAAGTAAAGTTTGGCCCTCCACCACCCCTGCTATTGATTGACAGGCCCCTAACAATAATAAATGCTATAAAGTAAAATATTTTCTTTGCTTTTTTCATTTTATTATTTTTTTTTTTATGATTTTTCATTTTTAAATTTTTTTTGGTAATATCTCGAGAATAATACAACATCTAAGAAACTTGAAATAGTAGCAATAATATACTATGAATTTAGCTATGATACTCCCTGGTATGAAACTCTCCGAAGCAGTCCAACTCGTTCCCCACGTGCATGAACTTCTGGCACTGCGGAGCTCTGCAAAAAGATGCAACTCTTGTTTGACTCCTGCCATGCTTAGCACACACCACACATTGTCTCCTCAAATTAGAAAAAACTGGGACATGAACAGTCTCAAACTCCCCTGGAGGGGGTGGAGGAGGAGGAGGAGGTGGTTTCACTTGGGCAGACAATGGTGGTGAGTCATATTCCGGGAGATTACAGAGTTGTCTAACAAGCTCTGCCCGGAAATTACCTAAAGAATAGTTAGATGGTCTGTGAAGACCTTCATTGTCAGGGAATTTAGCCCGGTGTTCTTTGAAAAGAATATAAGCATTTACCACACCTATATCTATGAGATGGAAAAAGACTGTTTTCCACCACGTCATGCACTTACGTAAAACATTGTGTAGCTAAAATTTGATCGGATCGGTCAACCGCATTCATAAACTGATTGTAATTGTGGATAGCTTTGGGTTGTGGTACCACTTTACTGCTCCACACACCACCAGTCTTAGTTTTACAGCGGACCTGTTCACGATCATTTGCATTATCTAAAGTAGTGAGTACCGAAACTACTTTGTCTACCCACTGCAAGGCTAGACAGGGGGCATCCCTTTCCCAGCGCATGCTTCCTCTTTCTTTCCCCTTGGCCCATTGCTTGCCATTTTTGAGATCAGCTGGAAAATCTCTCCTGGTCTCCATGATGGTACCAGTAGCAAGAATTCCCTGGGCAAACAAATCTTTGAATAGAGTTACAGAAGTATAAAAATTATCTAAAAATAGGTGATAACCCTGTCTCCAATATGGATGCATAAGTTTCATTACAACATCATGTCAAAGCCCATTTGCTCTGACATTCTGCCCTGCGACTTTACCAATGTAGATATTGAAGTTTACAGTGTAGCCATTGGAGCTGTCTCCTAATACCCAGAGTTTGATTCCCCATTTGTTAGGCTTGTCTTTGATATACTGGCGAATGCCAGATCTATGCCTAGACTTTACCATTCTTTCGTCTATAGCTACTTGTTGTCTAGGTTGATATAACACTGAACATCTAGTTTTAAAATAGGCAACAAACGTTTCGACTTTACGTAACTTATCCCCCTCATTCTCCGTGGCAGGATCGACAACATGGAATAGGGCCATAAGGGCTTTGAATCTGGCTCTGGACATGATTGCTCGTGCCCAGAGACCATGGTAGAGGGACTTGACACTCCAATAATTATCAACATCCCCAACCACCTTGACAAGGCCGAAATATATGAGAAGGGCAATAAGCCGCTTGATCTCATCGGCTGTAGCCTCTTGCCAGCTCTCATCGGGTTTAGTATAGGACCCATGACTACCCTGGAAAATGTGCTCCTGTGCATAACTATTTGTGTGAGAAATAATGCTATCTATCATGTCCATAGTAAAAAATAATTGAAAGAACTCAACTGCTGTAGTCATGGTATTCCTGGGGAGAGGTCGCCCAAAGTGAACACCAGCTGGTTTCAAAGGACGAAACGGAGGGATGATATTACCATGATCAAGGTCATCATAGGACTTGGAGGGTACTGCATTGGGGTCAATACGGGCACGACCAGCTGGAACACGGCGACCTCTACCAGCAGGAATGCCACGAGCACCACAAACAGGAGGGGCAGGAGGACCAGCAGGAACACCACAAGGACCAGGGGGGTAACAGCAGGACCATAGAACTGACGGGGGGTGCGGACCTATGCAAACAAAATTCTATTTAGAAATTCCACAGATAATCTCCTTATGCTGATGTAAAGCCAAGAATAAATACGATACACAAACATAGTTTTGCTTCCTTTCAAAATATTTACTTACCAGGAACAGCTTCAGAACCGGCCAGAGCAGCAGAACCGGCAGCAGCAGGAACAGGGGCCAGCAACTACACAAACAAACATGTCATAATTAAATAATACAGTAATTACAATACAATACAATACAATACTGACAATACAATAAAATACAATACAATGTAATTGTATCGCTCCAAACATAAATATCCTCAAATCCTATACAAGTGAAAGTTATTCTTTATAAATGCATTCAAAAATTATATTAGTTATGCTAAATTTGTGCTGATTGAAACTATTTCACCCACCAGGAGCCGCATCTGTTGAAGCACTGGCCTCCTCCAGTTGCTCTTCGTTTTCAACTTCTTCTTCTTCAATTTCAACTTCTCCTTCGCTAAAATAAAATCAAAACAACAATTTTTACGTCCTGTAACTCAAAATCTGCCACATAAACAAGACAGAAGCTAATACCAAAGCAACGCATCAATCGCCACGCAATCAAAAAGTGCATTTCTCCATAACAACAAAACAGCTGATCAAATTACGCGTCATCTTGGATTTCGGTTCGCATCGCTCGAAAGGATGCTTTTAGTCAAAATTATGGAGCATTTTACGCCCTTTTTACTCCCGAAAATGAATTCACGAATAAATGTCAACAAATTTCATGAAACAGGCAAGATCTGAAACGTAAAAATGGGAAACGCAAGGATATCTTCGCATTTCAAAATCATGTTCTTGATGGCGCTCCCTTTGCAAAGATTTGTATTGAACACTCACCTTGATTCCTCGCTGCTATTTTGAAGCTGCCGGTCCAAATCACTTTCCTCTCCACTATCCATGCCTTCTGGAGTTTCTTCATCGAAAATTCGGGCTAAAACTTCATCTGGATTGATGAATTCGACCCGCGCTCTCTTAGAAGACGACGCCATGATTTCAATTCTGAAATGTAACGTGTGGTCAGGAATGAAAAATTCATTATATATGCTACATTGAAACGTCATAGCTAAAACTCGGCATGTGATTGGCTAAATGTAAGTACTCTTTGTTCTCCAAATTTGAAAACAATAGCGTAAAATGCAAGCTCCCTAGCAACAGCGTTGTCAACCGTACGGATCCGTATGGTGGTCATGCAACCAGCTGGAAATGAGTTAAAGAATAACTTTCTTGAAATAATGAAAATTTAATTATGTGTGTTTTGAGTTATTGGGATAATTCTACGTAGTAATGAAATTATCATAAATTTTAAATAAATGTCTTACTTTTGTCAAACAGGTCATCAGTGAGTGATTCCTCCACTTCTTGGCTCTGATGGTTTTCCTGAAACATTTTAAATATCCAATCAACTATACACTCATTTTTCTCGAGACTGACACCTCTACCTCTTTAAGAATAAAATACAGGAAAATGTGTTTTTTTTTTTTTTATTTTTTTATTTGTCCATTATATTACATTGGTTTCATTTTACAGTTAAATCTCTGCTGGTATAAAACATATAATGGCAGGAGATCTTAGCAAGCTCTATTGAGCTTTTCTAGGAAGATCCCCATCATACATTTATATACTAATTACAACAGCAGATGGATAATCATTCTAAATGTAAAAGTTATACGGGTTTGTTTTAGCAATAAGATGACTACATTCTTAATCTAACATAACAAAGTATTTTGATTTTTTACATAAGTTTTTGTGCTTTTCTTAAAAGAATTATATGTTTTGGATATTTTTAGATTTTTAGGCAAATTATTCCAAATTTGTGCCCCCCTATATTTTAATGAAAATTTTCCGTAGTTTGTCCTTTTGTAATCTATAAAAATATTTGATGCTGATCGAGTATCATGACAATGTATACTTTTATTTAATCTAAAATAATTATTAAAATATTCTGGTAAATTATTGTTAAAGTAAGAGTACATAAAAAGTGCTATCAAATACATATTCAGCTCATATATATTAAGAATATCAAGAGATAGAAATAGTGGCTTTGATTCATCTCGGTAATTTGCAAAAGTCATTATTCTTACTATTTTTTTCTGTATTGTGAATATTGATTTAAGCCTGGTAGGGTACGTGCTTGTCCATATAGTGCTACAATATGTCAAGTATGGATATATCATAGTATTATAAATTGTTTTTAAAGTTTTAATTGATAAATAATGTCTAGCCTTAGCCATTATTCCCGTCATCTTTGATATTTTTGTTGTAATGTGGTCAATATGATATTTCCATGATAGTTCATCATCTATATATAATCCTAAAAATTTTGTACAATTTACTTTTTCAATCTCCTGATCATTAATTTTAATTGAAATAGATTGGTTAAGTTTCTTTATTTTAGGTTTAAAAATTATAAAATGTGTTTTCTTCACATTTAAAGATGGCTTATTCATAGAGAGCCAAGATGTAATTTTCCGTAGTTCCTGATTCATGGTGTTACATAAAACACCAACATTTTTATGACTGTAAAACAAATTTGTGTCGTCAGCAAAGAGAATGAATGATAAGGTCTTTGAACATTTAGAAATATCATTCATGTAAATTAGAAACAATAGAGGCCCAAGAACAGAACCTTGTGGCACTCCACATTTGATTGTCATACTATTTGATTTATGCGACTTGTATTTAACTATCTGTTTCCTACTTGTCAAATAATTTTTGAACCATTCATTTACAATTCCTCTTATTCCATAATGGTTGAGTTTTGTTAATAGTATCTCGTGATTTACGGTATCAAATGCCTTTGCAAGGTCTAAAAATTAATACTCCCAGTGTGTATTCATTGTTGTCTATTGCTTGGGATATTTTTGTCATAAGCTCAATAGTTGCTAAGTTAGTTGAGTGTTTTTTCCTAAAACCATATTGACTAGAGAATAATATGTTTTCCTTTTCAAGATAATTAAGTAGTCTTTTGTACATTAATTTCTCTAATATTTTACTAAAACACGGGAGAACTGAGATCGGTCTATAATTAGAAAATTCTTCCTTGTTGTTTGCTTTAAATACTGGAGTAACAAGTGCAACTTTCAGATCATTAGGAATTATACCAGTAAGAAACGACTGGTTATATATATAAGCTAATGGTTTGATTATATACTTAGAAATTTTCTTAACTAATTTAGGTGGTATCTCATCATGACCACAAGACTTGTTTCCATTTAGATGCCATATCTCAAAATCGACTTCATTTTCTGTCACTGCGTCCAAAAACATCGAACTTATAAGTCTTTCACCTAGAAAGGTTGACACCTCATCATTATTTCCTGGTATTTTGGTGGCCAAATTTGGTCCAACATTAATAAAATATTCATTAAATTTATTGCTTATCTCTGTGGGATCAATTATTGATGTCTCCTCATCTCCTATAAAACAATCCGGTAGTTCAGGTTTACATTTGCTTTTGTTAATGACTTCATTTATTAGTTTCCATAGATATCTTAAATTATTTTTGTGCTCATTGAACTCCTTATTATAGTAGCACTTCTTGGCTACATTTTTGACTTTATTGAATTTATTACGATACGTCTTATAAGCTAATTCATTTTGTTTATTTGGATTCTTTATAAATTTCTTATATAACTTATTTTTAGTTTTCCTTGATTTTAAGATTCCTTTTGTTATCCATGGTATTTTCTTACCGTTGTCATATACTTTTTTCCTAGGTTTTACTAGAGGTATATTCTTATGAAATAAATGATATAATTTAGTATAAAAGTAGTCATAAGCATCTTGAACATCAGTTTTACTGTAGATTTCGTTCCAGTCTTCACATTCTAAATCTTGACAGAGTTGATTTATCGTTTTATCATTAATTAGCCTATGTTTAACATTTATTTCACTTCGAAGTTTGAGCCGTTGTGAGTTATTCGTTGATAAGAACACTGGTAAATGGTCTGAAAGATCTGTAAATAAGATACCACATTTATAATTCTCTTCTATTCTGTTAACAAATATATTATCAATTAGTGTTGCACTCGTATTAGATATTCTTGTCGGTCTAGTAATAAGTGGATAAAATGCTGAAGAAAACATCATATTAGTAAAATCTTTGATGTGCTGATTCTCTTCAATTTTCAATAGATCAAGGTTAAAATCTCCCATTAAGAAACATTTTTTGTTTTCCAAATCTAATTTTTGCAATAGGTCAGCTAGGCACTCCTTGAATTCTTCAAGCTTACCATTTGGAGGTCTTTAAATGATACCAATCACGATGTTATTTGGCTTAGCAGTTATTTCAATGACTTGTGATTCTATTACATCGTTTACATTCTTTGTTAGGTCTAATCGTTCCCTAAACTGGTAGGATTTGTTTATGTATAAACAAACACCCCCTCCTTGTTTATTCTTCCTAGTTATTCCTATGTTTTGATAATTTAGTAACGGAAAATCGTTTTCATTACTCGAATTTAGCCATGTTTCTGAAAGTCCAATAATCGAAAATTTGTGTTCTAAAGTCTCTAGGTATGTATTCAAATCATCAAACTTATTCATTATGCTTCGAATATTTAGATGCATTATTGAAAATTCTGAATTAGCATCCCTTGTCAATTTTTTAAAAGAATCTTCATCATGGTAGTCACATGCATCAATATAATTTACGATTGTTTTGTAATAATTGTGGTCAGGATCTAAATCAGAGTTAAGCATTAAGTGTGATTTACCACGACCACTTAATGAAAACGGGTTAAAGATTAAATTTCGCAATTTCGCAATGAAACTAGGATTTGTTTCCTTTGAAATCTTCATTATGTAATTACGCAATTCATCATTATTTAGTTCAGAAAAAGGTAATGAATCATCTAAAATAGAACTGCTCATAATTAATTATAGACATAGAGGTATCTTACTACAAAAGGTCTTATTCATTCTATTCAATATCTCCAAGGTCAAACCAGCCTCGTAATTCCTTTACCAGCGGGTTGCCAGACTGTTTGTATTTAATTTTACCATTTGAAAACCATGCACTTTCAATGGAATTCTTCTTCTTTAACTCCTTTAGCCTTTTAGCCATGTCATCCGCCATATCCTCGCTGATCACGAAACCCTTTCCTTTTAGTAGCTTGCGTTTTAACAGAATCTTCATTTTACTTTTATTTGATTGAAGCTTTACGATGACAGGTCGGTTTGACCTTGATCCTTGATCTCCTGCTCGGGTTTTCTTTGGGCCAATTCTGTGAATAATTTCAATTTCTTCTCGTCGTACTTCCACTTCAAGGTTGTCTTGTAAGAAATTAACAAATTTCTCCTCTAGATCTTCACCGTCTTCTTCCTCCAGGCCATGGATTCTCAGATTATTTTTTCGAGAGTATTGCTCGTTTTTCACGGCATACTCCCAGACATAATCATTGTCGCGCTTCATGACATATTCAACGTGACTAATGCTTTCATTTACCTCTTCCTTTAGCTGTGTAACTTCACTTTGAATATTACTGAACTTTTGTTCTAACTCCTGAATCTTGGCACTCATCATACTTTCCAGACGTGAAGCCAGCTGCCCAAGTTTCGTGTCCAGCACAGCATTGAATGCTTCTACAATGTCCGCTTTCAAAGAAGCTGGAACGTTTTGCGAGTCGCTAGATTTCTCATCGTTTGCTTTTTTATGTTGCTTTCGCATTGGACTTTGTCCATCTTTCCCAGGGGTTAATGGAACATCTCTAAACGTTCGTTTCGCCGGAGCGCTTTTAACGTCACCCTTTCCGTTCGCCATCTTTTTTTTTTTTTTTTTTTTTTTTTTTTTGTGTGTGTTTAACCTTCTGTTCCCATGTTTGCCTGTCCGGAACTTTCCTCATTCACAACGCTTTCCTCTTAATGACGTTTGCCTTCTTCATGATCACCTACAAAAAAAATTAATGACTGTGGACCACAAAAAGTAATTAAGCAGTTATTTACCACAACAGAATAATTAAAATGATGTTTGATTATTCATGGCCAATTCCAGCCCTTTCTCAAGCATTGTCGTAACTTAGGAGAACTGGTCGTTCATTATCTAACAGGTAACAGCTGATGTGACAGTTATTGTTCAAATTAATAACGAAAATCGGACCTGTAAAGTGCTCTTGTTGTTCAACCCATGACTTTGGCACTGCAAGGTAGTAGTGAGTGCCGTTGCAGATCCCCGCGAGATACTCTGTCAGATTTACAATCCTTTGCCAATTGCGGTACAGTTCACAATGTCCGTGCAGGTAAATTGCAAGGGGGCTCTATTAACAGACTGAATGTTTCCATTTCAGAAGATTCTGCAAACACCTCATTCCTCCCAGTTCTTATAAGATACGAGTGAAGGGTCAGGCATTCGGGGAATGGATCCATTCATCTTCCAGTACCCCAACATGCCGAGCCTGGATGGCGGCTCATACCTCTACATTTCTTCCATTATTTTCTAGGGGATGTTGCCACCAATCATGCATTACTCATGCCAATAAGGGTTTTCAACACTTTGTTACCCTTGTCAGAAATCTCCTCCTGTTCAGAAGCAATAGCCTGGCACATTGCAATGATTTCCTCAGGAGAAACTGTTTCTTCCATTATTCTTCCGGGAAGGAGATGCCCAAACGTCTGAAGGCAATGAATTGCCTTCCACCTGCACATGGGTTCGTACCCACAATCTCCATTGGGTATTATACTCTTGATAAGGAATTCTTTTTGCATGATCAGCAGGATGGAGTCCTCACCCTGTACTTGCTTATGTTGTTAAAAAACGAAGACGAATCTTTTTTGACAGTTTCCCTCACCTTCAAAAATTACAAGAAATAATGATGAATTAATAACAGACTACAAGTATTCTCTTAATTTTTTGTTAGGGATAATAGAGCGGGCAAAACACGTTAGCAAACGTGAGGAGATGCAAGATGAGGGATAGCCTGCACAACAGGCGTTATTGAGGGTGCTCAAGCGGGTTTTGGGGTGCGAGCGCATAGCGCGAGACACGCTATTGTTCGGTCTCTTCCAAACGTTCATCTGGCGAACATAAATTTCTGTTGGCTGATTTGTACCACATGATGCATGTTGTTGAAATGTGAGATCAAGATGTGAGAAATCAAGCTGTTGGAACCAAGATGGCGTTGAGTTTGGGGGAAGCTATTTCGAAAGCTCTTGAGTTATTCCCGTATTTAAATGATCTTAAGAACGAACAGCGAGAATGTATGGAGGCCTTAATGCAGAAGAAAGACGTGTTGGGTCTTTTACTGACAGGTTTCAGTAAAAGCTTGATTCATCAGCTGTTTCCACGCATTTTCGAGCTGGTGACAGGGAAGAACGAGTGCCATGTTCTAGTTGTTAGTGCACTAAAAGCAATAACGGACGAGCAAGTGCAGGAATTGAACGAGTTAGGAATTACATCAGCTGCTATCAGTGACTCTGAAGTCACCGATGACAAAATATTTAAAGGCAAATTTGCCTTGTGCCGAAGTCATATCTGAGAGTCAGATAATATACAGCTATTATTCAGAAGAAGATCTTTACGAAAAAAATTGAAAGCACACTCTTTAATGATTAATGCCTACTGCTCACCAGTGGAATTGGCAGAGCCTACAATCTAATTCTTCGCAGCTATTTATCTTAATAACATACATAATAACATACTAACTTTATTCAAGATTTAAACAACCTAATTTACAAGAAAAATGTGAAAAATGTTAAATGTGGAACTAAATGTCCAACTAACTTAAGTACCTAACATTTGAAGATATTACACTGTGTATTACAAAAAGGTTAAAACCACTAACAAATACAAATTACAAAGCTCCTTTCCACACGTTGTATGTCACACTTACTGAGAACCACTAAATGGAACAAATGGCTTTCATTGAACAGGGGCCAAAAAAGCCAAAAAATGTATACTTAATATTTAATGTCAATGTTTTTGGTGTAAAGCCAGGGAAAATCAAGAATGTGTGATTTTCCCCCACTGGAGAAAACTTCCTCAGGAAACTGTAATATAATGATAAAATGGCACAACATCATCTTCAGCATGTTCTCTCCATTAAAAAGGGGAAAAAAATAGCTGACAGATCACATGACCTTAAATTCACCCTATCACAAGCCTTATATCATTTAAATAGTAATGTGATAATCTGCTATTTGCCAGGGTCTTAAATGGCAAATGAAGTGGAAAAATGTTTTGTGGGAAAGATGTTTGTCACAATTTTAGTAACCAAAGCTGTTTCCATCAATAAGTCCCCAAGAAATTCAAACTTGAACTGAACCAGTTGAACTATTAAATATACATCATGTACATGTCAGAACTTAAAGTTCAAGCTTGAATTTTGAAATATACTAAAAAGAAACTGGAACAATCATTCACTTTGATGGTTTTGTCACTTACTTTGGTTGGTGATTTTTGCTAACAATAATGACTAAAAGTGATAACCATAACACAAGCCTCTCAATGGGTACCTGCGACCTTCAATTTCATTGCAATTTTTAACAAACCGTTTGTGTCAGTAGTTTTTAGCATAGAAACGAGTAACCTGCGCTTTTAAACACCACACATGGTCTAAGAGACCGATTATATTGTTAGTAAAATGGTAATCATTTCAACTTCAATTTCATCACATACCTGTAGAGGGGCTCAGATAATGATTAATGCTTTACTTACTCTTAGTGTTGAGGATTTTATACAGTTTTCCAGGTCTCAGTTCATTATATTGTACAAAGACAATGTTTTGATGAAAATTGCAATTTTTGAACAAGTTATATATAAATTTCCGTAGACTGAACATTAAGGCGTTTTTTCCAGTTTTTGAGCATCTATGATTTCTCATAACAACTGTCCACTTGTGAAGAAGGGGGCAGTTGACTGTACCAACCTCCCAAAGGTCTTTAACCAGCTGAAGGTTGTCAACATTCCGTGGTATGCACAAGGAATCCAGCCAGTCAGGCAGAGAACCAGATCCATACTCCATGAACATTTCCATTGTTGCTGGGTCAGATGAAGATGTGGACAAAGTATGATGGCTGCTAGTAGACGGGATGAAAGATGTAGAAGGCATGGACAAAGTAGGATGGCTGCTTGTAGACGGGACGAAGGATGTCAAAGGCATGAACAAAGTAGGATGGTTGCTTGTAGACGGGGTGAAGGATGTTGAAGGCATGGAGAACGTAGGATGGCTGCTTGTAGATGGGACGAAGGATGTTGAAGGCATGGAGAAAGTAGGATGGCTGCTTGTAGATGGGAAGAAGGATGTCCAAGGCATGGACAAAGTAGGATGGCTGCTTGTAGATGGACGAAGGATGTTGAAGGCATGGTGAAAGTAGGATGGCTGCTTGTAGACGGGACGAAGGATGTTGTAGGCATGGAGAAAGTAGGATGGCTACTCCATGAACATTTCCATTGTTGCTGGTTCAGATGAAGATGTGGACAAAGTATGATGGCTGCTAGTAGACGAGACGAAGGATGTTGTAGAGATGGACAAAGCAGGATGGTTGCTTGTAAAGGGACGAAGGATGTCGAAGGCATGGAGAAAGTAGGATAGCTGCTTGTAGATGGGATGAAGGATGTTGTAGACAAGGACAAAGTAGGATGGCTGCTTCAAGGAGGAAGGCATAACCAAGTACCAACAGTTTGGTTGTTTGAACGAGTGATGACTGCAGGATTGCTTACATTAGTAGAAGGGATGGTGGCTTCAGTTTTGGACATCATAGATATAAACACAGATGACCAATAGGCAACTTGCCTTGCTGCATGGAGGGCAGGACCAACATCACTTGATGGTTGATAATCCTCCAGCTGCTGGGTGATGTTGGTCATAAGCTTAAGAAGGTTGCTTGGTGCACCTGGTCTTGCTTGAGGTGCATCATCACGGCAGACAACGTCTCCATGCAATGAAATACTTATTCTTTCTGCATCATTTATTATTTGTGTTGCAGAATTAATTGGGGTTGATAATAAATCACTGATCTCGTCGCGGGCTCTTAATGCTGCCAACACCATCGAAAGATCTGTTTCCTGAAAAACAATGATAAAAAAATGATATTGTAAATACAGTCAAACCACTTCTTACAGACACATCTCTATTATTTCCTTGGTCCCAGAATAATTGCCATATATTTTGTCAAAAAAACCTATTATATACATGGATACTATACTTTTACTCTACTCCTATTTCTCCACTACTTCAGTAAACACCTTTTCAAATTTCTCTCTTATCCAAGGGGACTTACCTTAGACATAGGGCATTCGCGCTGACAAACAACCCTAAATCAGTTAAGACACCTATTTCGTAAAGGTCTCTACAAAACACATGGCAGCTAGGCAGTAAGACCTTTCAATTACTTTCTTCTTTGTTTAGAATAAACAATAAATTCTATTCCATTTATATACTCAATCTATCAATTTAAACAATGACACACATTATTTCCCATCCATGGAATATGATTTGCTATACTTACTTGATTGTCAGCATTGCCATCTTCACTAGATAAATCCTCCCATTGGGACTCTGACTCTCAATTCTCCTACAAAAGGTCAGTCAAAATTAAAAACCAAGGTCCATATATTATTATTAAACCATGTTTTAAGGCTAAATATAAGGGCTTTCCATTAAATTACAAGATAAAGTAAAGGTCAATGCAAGAAAATGCAAGAATGCTAATGATTGTCTGGTTTTGTAGCCATTTTCACCATCTCTTTGAATGTTGTTTTCCTCGTGGTTACCAGGGGTTTCAATAAGAGCCGGCAACTGGTGAAATTCACCATCTATGTTAGCAAATTCACCTAAATTCGCCGCCTGCTTTCTCTAAAATTAGTAACATTATAGTGAAAATTGGACTTCCATTATCCGCCTACTTTGTCGTCTGCTTAAAAACTTATTGAAACCCCTGCTTTACAACTGTTATTTAAATGCCAAATTAAACCAAATCACAGTGTTCATGGCTAATAAAGTCAAACCATGAGAACATTGAATTTCAACAAATAAATTAAAAAGTTGATTGCTATATCCTGCTTTTGATTTGGTTAATGCATTTTAAGAAAAACAAGTGAGTACAAAAGACCAATTCTGTTCACTGATGTTTACTCCCTGAAAAAACTTAAGAAACTGTTGAGTGCCTATATGGCTTCTCAGTATGCCATGTATTGTGATAACCAAAGTGCCTATATTCAATGTACTGAAAACATTTTTTAAGATGAAACCACAGCACACCAAAACCAAATGCTGTGTTGATAACAACCACTTCCCAAATCTATATTCTCATTATTCCTTGGAATTTTCGACTGAAATCTATTCACAGTGCAGGTCACCTTTGTGGTGGCAAAGACAAACTGATTTTAATACAGAAGATGAAATAAATAATTATTAAAAGTGTTACTTTGGAGGAGAAGAATGATTGATGTCAAAATGTCAGCAAGCATTTTGGATATTTCGGTTTTGACCAGTGAAGTGAGCAGATTGACAAGGGTGACTAGGAAACACGAAAAAACTGCTAGTTGGCGCAGACTATTAAACTGAAATAGCAAGTTAGTCAATTTGGTCTTTGTGATGCCACTATAACGCGTTTGGTCTCTTGATCTCCAAAGCTCATACAAATGATCACAATAAAGGTGACTGATCTCTTCTCTCGAAAGTGAAGTGCTAATATAGCAATAAGAACTTCATTGACAGAGTCAAAGCGATTTATAATACCAGACTAGCCTGTGAATTCAGCCACGTACTAGTATACTCGTTTGGCATTGGTAGCACTGAAAACATTCGAGGGAAAACTAACTCACCTTGTGATAACTGAACGTAAACCTTTCCCCTGTATTTGAAAAGAAGTTTCAGAGTGTAACCGCACTTTGAATCCACAGATCCTGCCACACCAAGGACACTAGTGTTTCCCACTGTTTTATAGTATGTTAATCTAAAATGAAAAATAAAAACAGAATGTCACAGTTTCTAAAGTGTGCTATAGGTTTAATGACTCCAATCAATTTCAATTGTAGTAGAACCTACCACTTAAAAATTTCAAACAACCACTTTGATTAGATAAACGTGGAACATTTAGACCACGTCAGTCTTGTTTCATTCATGCTTTTCGTTTTTGACAAACTCCAGATCAACTGAGCCAGGAATGCGTCTTGAGCGCTCACTTGTTGTTTTGCTAACTAAGGGTTTTCAATTTAAACAAACTGCCTATTAACCTTTCAAAACCTTACCTGGGAAGATTGGAGTTGTTTAAGAAATTAGAAAATGCCTTCAGCAGTAGTTCTGCGATATGCTTGCTGGTTGCATTGTTCAGAAACTCGATCTCCTTTTCCACTCCACTTTGCTGTAACATTTCAAATGTGGACACACGGGGAGCCCATAAGGAGTCATACTGGTGCAGTAAGACAAAAGTCCTTTTTAGGTTCCTAGATCTTGATTTCGGTCGCTGGGAGGATTGTCTCGACACAGACATGATAGACGCAAGGAGAAAAACAATGTGATCTCTGGCCATGTAGAATCTGCAGTGGAAAAATTGCAGTGATGTGCGCACTACCAGCAGCAAAATAAAAGAGAATGATGGATAAAAATTTGACTTGGTTTAATGAGGAACTTAACCTTCAAGACAAGATTAAGGAGCAAAAAGAAGTGAATGACAATCTAGATACCAAGCAACTCTACCCAGAGTCTTAAAGCCACAGAGAAAATTTAAAGTTTTTTTGGGTTGGAAGAAAGAGAATCTAATGATGAAATAGATGGCGAGGCAAATTATACTCGGAGAGTGCTTTTTGACTTCTTGGAAAAAACTCTGGGTCTTGAAAATGCAGCTGGTACAATTGAACTATAAAGAGTCCACCGTTTGGATAAACCTTCAGCGAACAAATCAAGACCATAATTGCTTCAGAAATCTTCAAATTAAGTGGTGTTCAGCAAGGCAACCCGCTGTCAACATAACTCTTTATTATTGCTCTTGAAATGGTAAACATTGCCATACGTGATAATAAAGAAATTAAAGGAATCCAAGTAAGAAAAAGTAACATAAAACTTAATGTCTTTGCCAATGATCTTACCATGTTTGTCAAAAATGTTTTATCATATCGCTCATTATCCATACTGTTGGAGAAGTTTGGAAATATCTCTGGCCTAAAATTTAATGAAGAAAAAACCAAAGCATATTGGTTAGGTAGTTTTGCCAGTCATTTGAACATGTAGGAATAGAAAAGATCAATAAGCCAATGAAAATACTGGGAATTTACTTTACCTATAACTGGAGAAAGTACCAAGAGCTTAATTTTGAGAATATAATGAAGTCAATAAATCAGTCTATCAATGCATGGCACTGGAGAAATTTTACCTTAATGGGAAGATTCAATTTTTTTAACTTTTGCAATCCCTACATTCATGTTCCGGCAGCACAAATTCCACTTACAAAAGACATCATGGAAGTTATTTCCACTTTATTTACATTTTTATGGAGAGGGAAAGACAAATTCAAATGACTAAGTTTAATTAGGGCAGGAGCGGATGCAGGGTAGACCGCCGGTTTTAATAGTGTTCTTTTTAATTGCAACAATAAACGTTTTATAGACTTAGGCAATGGATCCACCCTTGAAATTAGAAGAAAGGCGGACTGAGAATGCCACATGTCGATACCCTTACACTGGAAAAATTGGCAAATTTCCAAAGTGGTATTATGTATGGAAATTGTATGGAAATCAACATTTTTCCAAACATGGATTTTGTCCAAACACTAGTTTGGATTTCAAAGATACCAAACTTGGTTTGGATAGACCTATGATTGTTGCAAATCCAAGCATGGATAAAAAAGTTAAAATAAGCATACTGGGATATCCCTTTCCCCAAACTTGGATTTTAATTATTTTCCACATCTGGATTTGCAAATAACCTAATGTAGAAAGTGAAAATCTAAACATGTATTTCTATCAAAATACAGACTTGGATTTTGATATAACCAGATTTGGGTTCAAAAGATTTTCGCAGTTTGGAATAATGAAAAACCTACATTGGGAAATGAGTGACAACACATAGTTGGTTTTCTAACCTTCCAAACTTGGTTTACAGGATTTTTCTAGACTTGGAATTACAAGCATCCTTTCCTAGTAAAATAACGTAAACTAAGCATGCATATTAAGTAATACATACTAGGTTTTGTACAGGAGCTATTTTTCGCATTGGTTTCCAAACGTTTTTCAACTTGGTAGAGGCAAAAATGCTCCTTTTACCGTCTCTGCTAAGTGAAAGGACAACACCAACTTCTTTGCTTAAGTTGCTGAACTGACTTGTTTCTAAAACAGGACACTATTCCTGTCCCAATATGGAAAAATAAACATATAAATCCACATTAAATAAACTTTAAAAAGCTGACAGCTGTTTCATTAACAAACAATATTATCAACTAATAATATCTACTGGTACAAGAAAACATTATGGGCATATATCATTGCGACATGGATTGCATAAGTGCTTTACCACATGCAGAAACAATGTACCAAATTCTAAACTGTAGCCCATTGTAAAGAGAATTTACAACATAAGACAACATGAATTGTCGAACAAAGCCCATGTCCAGTCCAGCACAATTGTTTTCAACCTCTACATCACATATCATGACTTGACAACATAACTAGATAACACATCATTGGTGCCAAATTGTATCCACCAGATACAAAGATAACTGTAAGTGCCTCTAGAGACACAAAATTGATTTAGTTGTTTTGTTTTTATTTTTAAGCTTTTTGTCATGCTAGAAAAGTGAAGCTGTGCGTTAAGCCATGTCGTGCATGTTATTACATCATACAGTCATATAATATCTTTTAGTTTTTGTGAGTTTATATATCAGTCAAGTCAGAAATCTAGCTGTTCTCGTAAGATCGTTTTATCTGTTCATATAATATTGCTGGGAAAGTAACGAATGCAGTCGGAACTCTCGCCAATCTGGCAATAATGTAAGTTTGTTTGTCTTGGTTCATTTAGTTTTGTAATTTTTCGTTTTTCTAATGTTTTTAAATTAATTTTCAGTTTCACAATAGTAAACAATAAAGAGAAGCTCCCATAATCAATTGGTAGCACTGTGTTTCTTTTACATCAGTGAATTTTGGCCGATTCAACGGCGAAAAAGCGCCGCTACAACAACTGTAGCCCTTATTTACTGAAAATCAAGGGAATTCACTTGTAATACAACACAATGTGAATTGTCAAGCCATGTCCATGAGTCTCGCTAATTCTTGTTTTCACCATTTACATCCAGCGACTTAAGGTGGCCCGATAGGCCAGATATGGAAATTTATGCATTAAGTTCAAGAAATTTTCTTTTAACATTTGGATCGGAAAATTTCAGTCTGTTTAGCACACATAGATCTGTGCAATGAATTAAAACTATGACAATCTACATCAGTCTTTCGTTTTACAAGGGTGCAAACTGACAAAGACATTTCTTACCACACCCTATTAACATATTGGATAATATTGTTACAATTTGGAAAATTATTCTGATATTAGTTCATTGCATAGAGCAACTATTCAAAAATGACTAGCAAAATTTATTGCTTTAGGTAAAATACTCTTTCAGAGAGAAATGTTGAGCTGCAACGTGTTTAGTCAAATTCCTACATTTGAGAAAAATAGACTTACAGTTAAAACAATCGATTCCAGATCAATTATAGGCGCGGGAGCATTCATTTAGCATGTTTTATGAGAATTCAACTAATGTAAACAATAGTTGCTAGGGCCGTTGCTACGGGAAAATTATATACCACTGTTCAGTTATCTTATAGTTCACTTGTTTAGTGCTGCAAATTTAGTGAAATTCTTTCAAAATGGGATTCTCAAGTGTTAAAAGAATCCAATTTTGCCATATTCAAAAAAACGAACATTGTAAGCTAGACATATTTTTTGGACTATCGGGCCACCTTAATAACTTCGATGTCACTTTGTGCCAGTGATGTGAGGTTAGACTCTTCGGATATTGAAATGTACCCTTTACTGTACAGTGCACTTGCAATTGCTCTTATGTGTGTTGCTTTGTCTTTTCCTCTTAGGAGCCCCAACTGAAATAATTTCCTTAATTTATGCAGATGATCCTTGTTTTTCATCCTTGGAGAGCTTTTTTTTAAAATTTATTTACTCCATTTATTGTTATTACAAATGTTTTCTGAAGTTATCAAGATAGAAAAAAAGATGGATAAGGGCAAGATAATAGGTAAACTAATTAATGCCCTATAACTAAATTACATTTTTTTTTAAGAAAAAGAGAACACACTACTAAGAAAGGAATAGAAACATTAGAATAATACAGTGATTAATACTGAGCAAAATAATATTCGTAAAGTGCTCTTTTAAATTGTTGTTTAGTTTGTTTTTTGCGTAGGGACATTGGGATATCATTCCAGTAATAGCATCTAATAACTGTTGGACAAAATTTTCTTATGTTTATTCTGAAGGAACTAGGATTTAGATGTTGTAAGGATGTACTTCGAGTGGCGTAATTATGTTGCTCAGATACAAAAGATATAGTAAGATTAGACGGCTTGTTATCTACAATAACATCAAATAATTGACAGGTCTTTAATTTTACAATGTCAGGAAGCATAAGGCCAAGTTTTACATGATGGGGAGTAATATGATCACAAAGTGGTACGTTGTTGATGATTCTGACAACCTTATTTTGTAGCTTCACTAATTGTGATATCGGAGCGTCGTAATTATTACCCCACAATACGCAACCATAGATAAGATAAGGATATACAATGGCATAATAAATACTTATTAAAGATTGGGTTTTTACATGTCGTTTAAGTTTTGTGATAATATTTACATTTTTGCTAATTTTACCACTAATATAATCAATATGGTCATGCCATGACAGGAAACAATCAATAACTAATCCTAGATATTTTATACTGTGAGACTGTTCAAGATACTGATCTGCTAGTTTGAGAGGAGGGTACAAATTAGAATTAATTTTTTGTCGTGGTTGAAAAACCAGGTATTTTGTCTTGCTTAAATTCAGGGTTAATTTATTTGAGCATAACCATTCATAGATGGTTGGCAATTCACAGTTTATTTGTTGGAGCAGAGCATCTAGATCTTTACCAGTCACAGTAAGCGAAGTATCATCGGCAAATAGTCTCATAGAAAAGTAGTTGGTTGCTTTATTAATATCATTTATATTAATAAGGAAAAGAAATGGACCTAGGATCGACCCTTGAGGTACTCCGGAATTTAGTGAGAGAAAATCAGACTCAACACCATTGGTAAACACCTTTTGTTTCCGTTCGCTTAGGTACGACCTGAACCACTGGTTTTCAATATTTCGTATACCATACAGGTTGAGTTTTGATAGCAAGATAGGATGATTGACTGTATCAAATGCTTTGCTTAGGTCGAAAAATATCGATACTGCATAACTTCCTTCATCAAGGGCTTTTGTTATCTCATCTATTAGGTCTACCAAACAGTCAGTTGTAGTGCTTCCCGATCTAAAGCCATATTGATTAGATACTAAGATATTTTGAGTCGTAAAATAAAATGTTAGTTGATTAAGAATACACCGCTCAAAAATTTTACTTAATGCTGAAAGAACTGATATGGGTCAGTAGTTATTGCATGAGGAACGAGAGCCTTGTTTAAATATCGGAGTAACCTTGGCAATTTTTAAACTATCTGGAAATATACCTTGTTTAAGTGTTAAATTTATCATGTATGTCAGTGGTCTAAATATTTCAAGTGCAGCAGAGGATAATAACAAGGGGTGAACCTTGTCAAAACCATATGATTTCTTGGTGTCGATGCTTTCTAACAGTAAGAAGATCTCCAGTTCATTTATTTTAGAAAAGTGAAATGTGGATTTTTTCCCTTTTATACAAGATGAAAAACGGCGATCCACTTTAGGCAGTTTAGATGCAAGTTCAGTTGGAATATTGCAGAAGTACTTGTTAATGGCCTTTGATATTGAAGCTGGTTGTTGGAGGTTTTTATCGTTAACTTGCAATTTGGTAATGTCTGAAGATGGCCGCTTTTTATTAATTATTAAATTAACGTTATCCCACATTTTCTTGGTGTTTGTAGAATCTTTAAGTACGGCATCATAAGTTGATTACGAACTTTAATCGATTTTCTTAAACCTACAGTCACCCAAGGTTTGTTTGGTTTACCTTTAATCTTAACTGATTTAAGAGCTGCGTGTTTATTGCTTGTCCTGTTAAAAATATGTAGAAATCTAGTTAAGCTTTCATTTGCATCACTAGTATTGAAAACTGGCATCCAATTTGCATTCCTTAATGTATCTCGGAAAGCATTTTTATCAAATTTTAAGAAAAACGACAAAACGTTTTAGTTTGAAAAACATGTTTCGACAGCAACTTCTGTCATCTTCAGTTAATTAATAGTGTACAAAGCGTTGACAGTGAATATATAAGTGGAAACAAATGTTAATTATGCTAGTAACAACAATGTAAATAAAAGCGTGACAATGTGAGAATTATAAGGATAGTTTCAAATTTACATGATGTAATTGTTGATTCAAAGACGGTTTTTCTCTATGAATATGAAAAGCCTCTTTTATCTTAAGTTGGAAACTCGTAGAAGCGTGATCTAAAATATGAAAGCAATCTTGTGAACACAAGGTACGGCAATGTTCAGAATTCAGTAGATGTTTGAAAATGTGCGAGGTCCTGTCATTGACTAAGTGCTCACGCACGCGTGTGGAAAAATGCCGGGTTGTTTCGCCGACATAACAGGCATTACAGCCCGCACATACAAACTTATAAACCACACGCGAACGAAGCCCGTCAGGGACAGGGTCTTTCACGCTAAACATGTTGCCTATCTTGAAGGAAGAAAAAACTAATTTTATATCCAAATCATTACAATAGTGCTTGATAAAGTGACGAATCTTTTTCTGAGTAACGACAGAAAAATGGCCTGTATAGGGCAGCTTAAAGTAAAATGTAGGTGAAGTGGGAAGAGAATCCCGGGGACAATGATTACTTAGGGTCCCAGTAATGTAGCGGTTTACAACTCTTTCAATTAAATGGGCAGGGAAAATATTCTTTTTTAGGATTTCCATAAGCTTAGTAATGTCCTCGTGTAGCCCCAACCAGGTGTTATTAATCTTATAGGCCCTATCAACAAGAGTCCTGATGAGACCCACTTTGTAAGAGTACGAGGTAAAACTGAAATAATTGGTTAATAACCCAGTAAAGGTTTTCTTGCGGTAAACTCTAGTAAGAAAAGAGCCATGGGGTCTCCCCTTGCCCCCGTTCTAGCTAATCTTTTTATGGGACATCATGAAAAACTATGGTTGGATAATTTTCAAGGCTCCGAAATTTTATTTTACCGCCGATATGTTGATGACACTTTTTGTTTATTTCACTCGGAACATGATGCCATTTTGTTTTTTGATTACATCAACTCTAGACACCCCAACATCAGGTTTACCATGGAAAAAGAAGCTCAGCACCAATTACCCTTTTTAGATGTTCTAATTGACAATAATGATCCCAATTCTTTTCTTACTAGAGTTTACCGCAAGAAAACCTTTACTGGGTTATTAACCAATTATTTCAGTTTTACCTCGTACTCTTACAAAGTGGGTCTCATCAGGACTCTTGTTGATAGGGCCTATAAGATTAATAACACCTGGTTGGGGCTACACGAGGACATTACTAAGCTTATGGAAATCCTAAAAAAGAATATTTTCCCTGCCCATTTAATTGAAAGAGTTGTAAACCGCTACATTACTGGGACCCTAAGTAATCATTGTCCCCGGGATTCTCTTCCCACTTCACCTACATTTTACTTTAAGCTGCCCTATACAGGCCATTTTTCTGTCGTTACTCAGAAAAAGATTCGTCACTTTATCAAGCACTATTGTAATGATTTGGATATAAAATTAGTTTTTTCTTCCTTCAAGATAGGCAACATGTTTAGCGTGAAAGACCCTGTCCCTGACGGGCTTCGTTCGCGTGTGGTTTATAAGTTTGTATGTGCGGGCTGTAATGCCTGTTATGTCGGCGAAACAACCCGGCATTTTTCCACACGCGTGCGTGAGCACTTAGTCAATGACAGGACCTCGCACATTTTCAAACATCTACTGAATTCTGAACATTGCCGTACCTTGTGTGCACAAGATTGCTTTCATATTTTAGATCACGCTTCTACGAGTTTCGAACTTAAGATAAAAGAGGCTTTTCATATTCATAGAGAAAAACCGTCTTTGAATCAACAATTACATCATGTAAATTTGAAACTATCCTTATAATTCTCACATTGTCACGCTTTTATTTACATTGTTACTAGCATAATTAACATTTGTTTCCACTTATATATTCACTGTCAACGCTTTGTACACTATTAATTAACTGAAGATGACAGAAGTTGCTGTCGAAACATGTTTTTCAAACTAAAACGTTTTGTCGTTTTTCTTAAAATTATAACCTGCCTGCTAACATCTAGACATTTTTATCAAACCTTTTAAAATCTCTTATTTCAGTTGAATCTGGAAAGGGGCTAAGTGTAGGATCATATGAAAGACAAAAAACTGGCAAATGATCAGCTATTTCTGCTGCAATACTACCACTTGTACTTGTGGATATAAAATTGGAGTGTATATGATCTATGCAGCTCATTGTCGTCTCCGTTATATGAGTTGCTTCAAATACCAAGGGATTAAAACCTTCAGAATGAATCAGATTAAGGTATTCTTTTGCTATTGTACTCTTAACAAGTGTATTAATATTAGTATCACCTAAGATCAAACACTTCCGCTTAGACAAAAAGATAGAGTGCAAAACTTGTTCAGGTGGGTTATAAAAAGCCAATTAGCAAATCTTGTGTCCACCCAAATGTTTTCAATACCATATACCAAAATTTGACTTTAAATATAAAGCAACCCCGCCACCAGTTGTGAACGTATGATTATCTGTTACTATATTATAACCCGACATTTTTATGCTTTCTGGATCAACCTGAGGCGTGATCCATGTTTCTGAACAAGCAATGAAATCCAATTCGAAAGGAATAGAATCCAATAGATTACATAACTCGTCAGTGTTTGTTTAAGCTTCTGATGTTTAAGTGGAGCGCCGACAGGTGTGGTTTAACGACATTGAAAAGTTCGTTAAGCTCTTCTATTGTAAATATACCATGATCATTAAAAGATTGCAAGTTTAAATCTGGGTCATTTGTGTTATTGATCATATGTCAATTTCAGAATTAACTTTAAATGTGCGTACTGTAATTGATGCAAGAGAACAAATTTTTTACATATTCTAACCTGACCATGATTATAAGCGTCTATGTGTTTCGATATAGAGTGCCATCTATTACAGTTTTCCACGATAGAATTTATCCTCATTTATCCTCATTAGCTCGGAGCTTCAGATTTCGCAGCCATCTTGCTCGCTGACTGCTGACCGACAGCTTTCCGAGAAATACCATTAAAATCAAATCCACTGAACTCTGGGTCATGTCTATGAAGAAGAAATAAACAATGCATCAGAATGAATTACATAAATAGAGACAAATAGCTGCACAAGCAAGGCCTGCTGAACCTTAAATTTATACCACATGCCTGTAAGTTATAAACTTCCAGACCAGAGACATCAGAAAAACATGGCTTAATTATTCTGCAGCCCCTCCATGGGAGGAATACATATGTTTCTGGAACCACACCATCAAGATTCTGAGCTTGAATAATGAAGATTCCATGTAACTCTTAGTGTTAGAATTTAGTGTTACATGTATCTCCAACAACCATCTCACACTCAAATTTAGTTAGCTTGAAGTAATGCTTTTTTCAGTCATTAAGTATTGTCTAACTCAAGAGCGGATACTATCTCAGAATTTTTTTACACTGCAGAGAAGTAAAAAAACAATCACTAACTTAGAAAAGAGGAGGTTGAAAGTATGAAGTAACGGGGGCAGATTCATAGAAATAATAAAAAATAAATATAAGCAAACTGGAAAGATGTAAAAAATTATGTGTGATGTTTAGCCAGCCTTGCTAACAAACACATCCCTTTCATAAATACTGGATCTGCTTGTACATTTGTACAATTAAAAATAAAAGGCAGCCGAGGACTGCATGGGCTTCTGCCATAATATATATTTAGACTGTAGAGGGAATGGGTCAAAGCAAATTACAGAAGAAATTACCGAGCAATGCCAACAAATGTGGAAGGTTTCAGGAGGCTGCAACTTATATAGATAATTATTCATTACTATAGCTTCCGTTCAACTATGTATCCCGAAGGATAGGTTTTGAGTGCCGAAGCACTAGTTTTGTATCCCGAATAGAGTGCCGAAGCACCAATTGAATATCGCCAAAGATTCGTGTTGAGAAACAAAGCCCACTTGGAGTCTTCTTAAGCCAAACGAAAACAAACAATTCATGTCAGTGGGTTTTCTGTAACGAAATCTGGACAAATTGCTATCAAAATACCTGGAAAACTTCCAAATGCAAAAGCTCGGTAGATTTTATAAAGAATGTTGTTGGTTACAGTAGCAAAATAATGAAAGACATCGTACTAACTTACCTATCAAATCCCGTTGCGAGAAACCAAAGCACATGGGCAACACTGTCATAACGTTCACTGCCGATATATGATCGGCAAATACTCGAGAAGTCAATGAAAATTATCGAGTCAGACCATTGGCGACTGTCGAGAAGTCAATAAAAATTTTCGAGAGTCATTGGCGACTGTCAAATCTATGTGTTTTCGGACGCGAAAGCGAGGTTTGCAGAAGAGACTGGTACTGGATAGGATAATAAGAGAAGTACTGGACACGATAGGACTTACATTACATTACATTACATTACATTACAAACACCATGACATAGGGCTTCCAGCTTCCTGTAGAAGCAGAAGCCCAACAAATTCAAAAAAGATAAAAATGATGAAAATTCTCTAAGTGGCAGACTGCAATTAACAGTAGCAGGCATCTCAAAAAAGTTGGAGAATTCATGGTTTGTTTAGGGAAACTGTAATGACTTTCTTAGTCAAAACGCAATATCCAACAAATTGAATGTACCCCAGGTGGTGTACATAAGAATTTTGTATCACTAGGGAGAATACCTACTTTGTATTGTAAATGTCTTTGTCCTTACAACTGAGATATTCTCGTTCTTCTCTTGTCAGTAGTCTGTCTAAGTGTCTGAACTTGGACGTGTCAGTTTTATTTTTTTTTGAGCTGGGGGAGTCGCCTCTAGAGAGCACATGCAGTAATTGTTGTTAGCATGATTCAAGAACTAAAATTGTTTCTACAGAAACAGAAAATAGCAAAGTTTGAAGCTTTTGTTCCCATTGCAGGGGCTTCAGAAGCAGAAATGGTTACAGTGGCCTGTTTGTAATAACAATAATAAGGGCCAGTGTCATCTCCAGCAATATTGCTGAGTCAATTTGTTATGGAATAATAATAATAATAATGATAATAATGATAATAATAATAATAATAATAATAATAATAATAATAATAATAATAACAATAATTTTGTCACAACCCCTAAGGTCCTGTGCACACTTATCTGGCATTTTCACCCCAAAAATGGATAAAACGTTTTCTCTCCACACTGAAGCACTGCCTTGGCCCCAGAAATGCTTAAATGCACAGTAGAGTCAGCGAGCACATTCATGTCATTTCAGCGCTTTCAAAAAGTTCCGTTTTCGCCGTCTGTACTAATGCGTTTTCAAATTTATCAAACCTGGAGAGCATTTCCAAAAAGTTCATTTTGAAAAAACTGTTTTGGTGTGGATGGAGCCCAAGGGTCTGGCTAAACTCTGAAATATGTCAGGATCAAATAATTTCTGAGGAGACCAAGGACAAATATTTAACTTACCATTCACCGCTGGTCACAAGCACTTAGCTGTCGTTGGAATTTCTCTTTTTTCCCGATAGTTTTGATTCCTAACTTTTGAAGAATTAAATCATCGTCCAACCGTTTGCTTTGTAATAGAGGACGTCCATCAATCTCTTCATTGATGAATCTTTGTGCCACTTTCTCACCAAAATGACCAAGAATTCATTTTCCAACTTGTTCAGTTGACCACTGTAAAACCAAGTGAAAAGCGGTTCCTTTAAAAACATCAAAAAATCCAGCCTTGAACTGATTTGACCGATGCAAAACCACAGGGAATATTTCATTGCTTATTGTAACTTGCTAAATCTAATTTCGCATTCAAAGGAAATGCTTTGTGAACCAGCAACGGTACAAATTTGACCTCTGCAAACATTTGCCTTGATATTTCTACTAGTGACAAAATAAATTCAAAAGTGCAAATACAAATTGCTTACCAATGGCATTCGCGGATAGATCGAGTAGGCATTTAAGGCGATGTTTTCCTTCGTTTTGTGTATTTCGTTTTATCATCATTTTTACTTGTGGAATGAATTATGGAACAAGTTTTGTGGCGACCTGCGATATGCAAATTGTCTCTCAGGTGTAGACGCCTGTCGTAATTAATTGGCCCTGCACGGGTGCCCAATATCAAAACAATAACTGTCGAAGATCGATCGTTCCCGAACGCCCCTGCGATCAAAGTAAGTGCTGAGCATGCATTGTTCCCGAAGCTTTCATTTCTATTCCATGTTTAGTCAATCGATTCAGAAAGAAAACACACCGTTTTATTGTTGGGAATGAAAAGTAAATACCCTAAAGAACACTTGACCATGATAAAGTGGGATGTGGAAAACTTATAGCGGAGAAATCCTGTTTCGTGTAGAAAGCCACGTTTCTGCAAACATGAAGAGTTTGAAGGCAAGTGAAGATAAATTCCCGTGAATTGGGGCGATACATTTCCTGGAACTCTATGGTAAGATAAATTCGATGTTTTATTGTAGATTCACTTTGTTGTATTTATTTAATTGAGAGCTTGGAAAATATATGTCAAACTTATCCAATTCTTTCTCACTGTGGGACGTATATGTAGATGAAACAGTTGTAGTGAACTTGTTATATGGATGCCGGGGTGAACTTTTGTGGGGCGAACTCTCAATGGGGCGAAACCACCGGTTGCCATGCACTTCAAGCTTCTTCATGGTGTTTTTGCTCAGAAAGAAAGTCTGTCCATGTTCACTGCCCTTGTGTAGAATGCCGTGGAAAGCTTGTGCACTACATGACCAAGGAAAAACACCTTTCAGCCTTGAGAGTGTTGCAGCAAGAAAATGGTGGGTTTGTTTTAGTCGATCTTGGCCAGTGAGCTGGCTGAGCGAAAATCACGATTTTCGTCAGTTTCCTTACAGTTAAGCTCGCTAAAACGAAACTGCAATCATTTTACTTTTCCTGATTCCTTCATATATCAAATCTTAGTGCGCACAAGATTCGTCTATAATTTTAATCTTGTAACTTTGAATTTTGTTACCAGGATCAAGTCCTAGTTCATTGTTACCTGAAACCAGCTGCAGTGCCCCTGACAGTCATCTAGATGGCTCGGTTCAACAACAAGGGAATGAATGCTCTACTTTAACAAGTGGTTGCGGCAGTTTTTAAGATAATGGATGTGTTTTTACTGAAAGTTACACTGAATTTGTTTCACACAGTTCAATCAATTTAAGAGGGAATGCAGAAGTAACTGAAAATGAAGGAGTTCAGAACCATTGCTATGATGCTTTAGAAGACAATAAAATTAAAGATGCTGTTGTTTTTGCTATATTTGAATCACTTGATCTCTACATGAAACAAAGGGATCTTTAAAAAACTTTGAAGAGCTATTAACAATGGCTAGACACATGTATTGCAAGGGAGCTGGCTTGGAAGAAGATGATGAACAAGTCAAGAAAAAGTGGCCCAGTGATTGGTCTGCAGCAAAACAAATATTTCTTTCTTCACATTCCATCCTTCGTTTCTATGCCAAATACCTCTTTCATGTGGCCAAAAAGCCCCGGGGGTTTAACAGAGCTTTTACCTTATGCCTACACTTGCGTTACAATGCAGGAGCAATTGATGTTCAAGTTACAACAGTTTCAAAGCAAGATAGACAGTACTCAATTGAAGTTTATACTGTAGGATTTGTGCCATCCTACCTATTAATTGGGCTGGCTTTTTGCCAAAAGCCAGTGCGATTTATAAAATGAACGGTGTTTCCTAGTCACACTCTGGGGGGGACTCCTATGTGCATAGGCTAATAAATTGTGTAAAGGGTATTTGTTTATAGGAGTGTGGGAGGAAAGGGTGAATCGTCTTGTGAGCGTTTAAAGAGGTTTTAAAAGACGTGTATTTCTAGTAGTTGGTATTAATAGATTAAAAAGGGTGAAAACAGTACGAAAAATTATAGCCTGACAGCGAGAATCGGTCCTGATTCTTGCAATAAAGTGATTTTTAACGCGTGCATTGAACGAGACAAAGCGGGACACAAAATTTGTCTCACTTTTTGCCTAAAACGAGCGATTCCTCTCGGTCTTTTCTTAGCTTGTCTCTGCAATTATCTGGCAAGCATTTAGCGTGATTGAGCGAGACTGATTTGATCCGATTTGTGAAAAGCAACAAGATATTTGTCAGGCTGTACTCTGGGCAAGAAACAGCGTGACAGAGAGAGACAACAAATCTGTATTGTTTTAGAATGCGTATATTTAGCTAAACCATAAACTCACTCTGCACTCTGGGTGAGAATTTAACGTGACAGAGCGAGACATTGTAGAATGCGTGTATTTAGGCTAACTCGAGAACTTACCAAATTCAATGCATGCAAAACGGCAAGCAATTTTCCCAGTCTAATGACATTCCTAAAAGGGAAAGTGTGGATGATATTTTCATACCTCTTCATTTTCGGCAATTCCCTGCAGAGTTCGTTCCATTATCACATTTGGATCCACACTATCTGTGGACAGTCTCAATGCCGAAAGGAAGGAATCTAATATCTTCTTCACCCGGAAATCTGCAATTCCTCTTACATCATAACACTAAGAAAAGAAGGTACATTTTTTGAGGAACAGAACAGAACAGTCATTTGCGTCCATATATCAAGTAATTGATTATTCCATTTGTGGATTCAAACAAGCTGCTCTATCAACAACCATAAGTCATTAAATATTTAACACGGTCGACATTTGTCAAATGCATCACGTGACTGATGCCTTCCTTCCATTTAAGATATGCGCGTATATTTCCCGGCGTACACACTAGACTCAAAATCTTTCATTGAAAAACTAATCGACCAATAGATGCAAATTATTTAATTGATATCAACTGGTATTTTTAATTTAATTTCTTTCTAAATCTCGTGACATTTTGTGATAACATTCTCATGTTTGGAATTCAAGGACCAAGAGATTGTCAGCCCTGGTTATTTTTAAATTTGCAGGCCCTAAATATATTTCAAGAAGATAGTAACGCCTGGGCCAAATGTTGAACTTGACATGAGCCGAACTCAATGTAAATTAGGGAAGTCCTTTGTTTAAGTTCATTTGCATTGAGTTTGGCTCATGTGAAGTTTGATGCTTTGTAGTTAGTAGTGAATGCATTGAAGGCAAACTGTTTCCAAAAAAAATTCAATTAATGATTATGCAGTTTAGTCCCTAGGCATTTTCCTAGTAACAGCTGCATGTGGGCTGTTCGATGATGTCAACAATTTCGCGCAAAATCAAGTGAGTGGGAAGGGAATGCTTGAATACTAGGCTAATTATTAGATAGTTTAAACCCATTCTATACAGTCTTTCTATGATATTTGCCTTCTGTGCCTTCTTTTTAGCTGCTTATATCTAACTTCTGTTGTAGGGAAATATGATATGAAAGTGTGTGTTTCATCAATTAGTATTTGAACCTTCTACACTCTTAATTACCTTTTGTAGTGTAGCCAATAACTTGCTACCTCCCCTAGATACGAGCAACATAAATGGCTGTATCCATTTGCAGAACCATCAAAACCGCTATCAAACTGCCTTTACGTCCATCAGGGTTCATAAATCCTGCCAAAAAGATGATTTTTACTTTTAGACTCTAAGCCATGTCTTTAAACAGTGACCTTATTCTTAATCAATTCATGAAAGAAAAGGTATTTCCATTTTCAAATACAGTCAAATTTCCCTGATTAAGCAGCTACCCTCAAGGAAATGGCAAGTGGCCGCTTAACAGAGGTGAGCTGCTTAATAGAGGTTTGGAAAAGATGAAGCTTACATGAAAAATAACCTTAGTGAAAAAGGAAACAGTGCTGTATGAGTTTGAATGTTTTTATCAGTCGTCAATTTTTATTTTGTACTTTTAATCTTCATCAGGACGTCTAACCTGTTATGCAGACGAATTCAACCGCAGACTACAACCAAAGACAAAAGTGTTGGGAAGGTTCCTTGTTTTCCTCCCCACTCCCCCCTCATCCCCCCCTCTTCCAAAGTTGCTGTTAATGCAAATACTTACCTTACACTGTCTTTTGTATAGATGTCTTCAACATTGGATTTGGGGGAGAGGGGGCTATAAAAAGCGTTGCGCGAGGCTTTAATTGAGCTGAAATCCAAAGGTAGTGTCATATTTTAGCGTTTTACAAGCCTTCCCAACTAATTTTGTCTTAGGTTGTAGTCAAATCTGGCCTTAACTATATTTAGAGAGCAAAGCCACATTAGCCGTAGCTGGTTTTCATGCAGGTCCTCTATCCAGATCGAATTGGCCATGACATCATGTTTAACCAGTATCATTTCATGTCATTGAGTGAATTTAACATACCTGTTCCTTCTAAATCAGAATCTTGCACACTTATATCTCCTTCGTCACGGTGTCCACAAAAAAAGTGGAACATGAAAAAGAAGCATCTTTTGACCCGCTAATTGCAATTGTATTCAAAAGTTTATCTAAAAGGTTATCCTGTCTACTGTCAATGTATACTTGGCATTAGCCCATGTACGACCTCGCTTTACATTGCTGATGCAATCAATTTTATTTCTTTAGTAGTGATTTTCGCTTTTTTAGGGATCAAGGCAAAACGATTCAGAATTGGAATCTTGGTCAGGATCTTCCATAGTGAATTAAAGGCAACCACATTGAAGTACATTATTCCATAATTTCCTACAACATTCAATTTTTCAAATGAATGGAACCTTCATGATTGGTCTTAGTACAACAAGAGGAGAAAATGGGTCTGACTTACCTCAGGCGCCGATACAGGTCTGTCAGTATTAGTGAGCTTGTATTTGGGTGTGACTTTTGGCTTAACAAGGTGGGCAATACATCCTGTCAAAACTAAAATGACAACAAATTTCGAATACACAGTTGTATGAATCAAAACGAAAGGTAGCAATTAAGGTGGCCCGTGGGTATTTATCAGGCTAACAGGTTCATTTTTAAATTGCGTTTTTGAAAAGGAAAGTATTGACCGATTTCCTAGATTTTTCTCAACGATCTGGAAAAAGAATCCTTGAAGAACATAAAATTCCAAATTTTTATGCAATGAAACTTATAAGAGGTTGTGATTATTTTTTATATTCTATGGTGGATTTTTTTGCAATACCTCAAACAAGTGGGAAAATAGTTAATACTCACAGTAAGTTATACGATATATTTGTCAATAGAGACTTCTTATTTTTGTCTTTGTCTGTATTGCCACATAAATATAATACCTGCACAGAAAAAGTACCCACCCTTTTCAAGTCTTACACAACTTATAACTGCTATGAAAAGATTTAAAAGATCAGATACTTACATCACATTTTAGCGATCGATAAAGATGGATGGATTTTTGGGCGATTGATTGAAAAATGAAACAAATTATAGTATTTCATTTTACACAAAATTTGTCGATGTGTTTTGCATCTTTTCAAGCAGGAGGTAGAACAACTGCTTTAATCTCTTGTTAAAAGGGAGCATTGGAGTTTCTCGCGTTGTAGAACTTTCAAGCTACTTTTTATGTGATATTTCAATATTGCGTTTACATCCAGTTTTATACGCCCTATGGGTGTGGTTTCTAGCAGTTTTGTTTAGCGGTTTGATCTACCTTTCGATTCTTAATGCTGGTTAAAAGCAACAAAAGAGTGTGCTTCCTTATCTTGTCATTCAATTTTTTTTTTCCAGCCACTATCTACATCCCAATCATCATGCTTTTTTAGACCATTGGAGAGTGGTTCCCATATACATGATCACTACAATCGCTGCTTTGTCTTGATATTGGGCTTAAGCTGTGAATTCAAGCCAACAAAATACTACATGTGAACCTTTCATAGGCTCGCTTCAAATTGACCGTTATGCACAATTTGCAATTTTAAGATTCTTGGATAAGATTATCTTTCCTGACTTCTGGTGCAATGTAATCAGCATTTGTGTAGCGTTTGCGAGTTACGGACTTCTCTATTGGCTTGCTTTTGCCAAAGTCAATTATCAATGGACGAAAACCCTCAATTTTCCATTTAAGTGCAACATTGTTCGCTTTTAAATCATTATGTAAATATCCTTTTCCGTGAACATATTTTACAGCTATGCAAATGCTTGCAAAGGTCTTGTTAAGTAATTTCTCTTTGATTGCCTTGTACAAAGTCAGGCTCTCCTGCCCCGAGCCGTGGAACTGAGTAACTACAGCGTATGGTTCTTTGTCAGTACAGATCGCCAAGACTGTGTAAAACGCTTCCCTCATGGAGCACCTCCTTCCATTGTTCACTTTCTTTTGGTGTAGCATTTCGCCTTTTCATTTCTTTAATGACTCCTGTTATTCCGCGGTAGTCTGCAAGAAAACAATTTCCAAATGTTCCAGAACCTATTGGTTCACTGCGTGTTCTCACAATCAAAGAATGGTCGATTTCTAGTAGTACTCTGGTGGCACTCCTTTGCTTTTCTTTACATTCCCTTGTATTTTCAGTGGTCATGCTGGAAACACGTTTATAAACCCTCTTAGAAGGATTTTGCACATAACTGTCTGGTCTTTTGAATTTGGCAAGCGCAACCATTTTCCTTCCCTTCTTCATGGTTCCCACATCCTCACTGGCGTTCTTATCTTTTGTGATTGGAACAGGAAGCATCGATTCGGTGATTGGGTCCACTCTTCTCTTTTTGGCACCACCACTCACTTCTTTGCCTTGTCTTTTGGAAGGAATGTTTTGTGGTACCTTATTGAGTTCATGTTCATTTTCCTCCTGGTATACTTCGCTTCGATGCTAGTCATTCCTAATACCTATATTGCTATAATTAAAAACTCTGTTTTCAATTTTATTTGGAACAAAAAACACGATAAAATGAGATGAGATGTCATGTACCATGACTGTGCGTATTCACGGGTTAATAAAAATGAGTGCAACTTCGATGAGTTTAACAGAAAGTTACTGTGCAAACTTCCTATTGATTTCAAATGAAAATGATCTCTTAGAAGGAGATGCTTCCGTCTCTAATCAATATCAATGTCTTAGGGGTGGACCATTAGAAATCCTGGGAGGAGGGTTAAAAATTTTTTAGTGTATGAATTTTTTTCCCGCCTGATTTTTCTTCAGGATTTATTTTTTGGGAGGTGCAAGCTCTGCAGGTTTTTTTCTCAGATTTTCTTTATAAATGCGTGCAAGCTCCAAGTTCAAGGGTCAGCTGCAAACAAATAAAAGTTACTGCAAACAAATAAACTTTATTTGTTAGCAGTAACTTTTGTTTGCAGCTGACCCTTGTGGCCACCGTTATTTTTGGTATTAAATGCTGGAGAGTAGATTTAAGTTGGACTGTCCAACCTTTGCATGAAAAATGGGAAGAAATAAGAATTTAGATGGAGTGGTCGAGTGAGCCTTGTGGGGATCTGGGGGTATGCCGCACCAGAAAATTTTGAAATCTTGATGCTTTGAAACTCCATTTCTAGTGTTCTGAGACAACAATTTCTGTCAAAAATGTTTGGCAAACTGATGTCGCTTCTCGTCGCTTTGCATCTCTTTGTGTGGCTCCACATACAAGTACTTGATTTCATTTTATATTTCTTGCTGTTTCTTTAGTTTATCTGGATATCAGAGTTAAGTATACGCAATTTTGTCTTTTTGTATAGCAAGTATTATGAGAATTTGACGAAAATGACAGAACAGATGTCAAAATCGGGATTTTTCCTATCCTGATCACATATTGGTCGGGATTTGGGATTTTAAAGCAAAATCGGGGTAATCTTGACGAAATCGGGACGGTTGGACAATCTGTAATGTATTTTAAAAAATACTTAAGTTCAATCCTGTACATAACTGTAGTTGAGCAGGTTACATATTTCATGATGTTTACAGTGTTTTGAAATTTGTACATAAACAAGGCTGTGGTTATAATATATATAGATAGGCCAAGCCTAACAGCGTAGCACTTTGAACAAGCTTAACTAAGGTGAAACTTAACTAAGGTGAAAGGTTGGAAGCACAAGAATTAAGATTGGCGAACGGGCTATTTTCAATTTTAGCAATTCTCAAAAACAGTATTACCCGACCGTCTGCACAGTACATTTAGACCGTACAAAAGTTCACAAAAACAACTTTTCTCTGTCTAGAATAACTAGTACGACTACTTTCCGAATAAAATACAGTTTTTGTTTGTCAAAAATTGCCTGAGAAACTGATTTGGAAATCAAAATTGCAAAAATACACAAACGTATTTGCATAAGGCGACGGGAGTGAAGACAGAAAATCTAAGTCTTGTTTTGTTTACAGAAAATAGCTTTTTAATCTATGTAATGAATGAACAGACATAAAAACGGACAACACAATCTTCTTTCGAAAAATTTTATTCAAATCTCCATTAATTTATGTTTAAAAGCAGAACACATACCATTTATGAAGGCAGAGCTGTCCTCGTTGAAATTCAAGATAACAACACGACTTAATTTGAACGTTTCATAAACATGTACCCAAACCTTAAGAGAACACAAAGGAAAAGTCAATCAAAAATTGATATCAGCATAAATTCCCATCGAAAAGTGATTTATTTTACCTTTAAAGCACTAGACTGCTTGGAAATTCGTTAAAACGTCGCTTCTTTGGTTCTGAAATCCGTAATGAAAACAAGGCATCTCCCCGCATTGCTCCTGCATTGATAATACAGTATGAAGTTCCTCGAAGCAAGATTTTATCCCTGAAAGCTCTTCTTTTTCCACTAAAGCGGCTTCTGAGTATTCCTTAATTAGTATCCCTGTCTTGAGTAGCAAACCGTGAAAAAAATCCAGAGAAATAACGACTTTACTGCTCCGCCTAACACTGCGAAAGATCCAACTTTTTTAAAACTTTAAATAGTGTTTACCGAGCTAGCTAGCCTTGCGCGACACACATATTGCAGACACGCGCCCGCGAAACATTCCGCTAGTCATGACCATGAAAAATGCAGGCATCGGTTCTATGAGTATGGGGCTGCGCAGCCTGGCCTTCGGCCAGGCCAGTGCTCCACTATTAAGGTATTGGTACATGTACCAGATAGACCTTTAAGGCAGGTGATTTTTGACAGCATTTGACTCATCTTGAAGTTGCTTTTTGATGAATTTTACTACCAGAGAGCATGTCATACTCTCATATGTTTCAGTTTAAAATATATATATATATATATATATATATATATATATATATATATATATATATATATAATGCTTCAAAAACATCCTTTGTTTGGATCTTTCTTCCAAAAAGTTAATATTCTACAAAATATGGAAATAAAGACAATAAATTCCTTGCTGATATTTCGTCTTTATTATAAAAGACTTCATCAGGGTAACTGACTAAGCGTGACCGACCGTTACAAAATATACACCAAGTGGTGTAAGACGCGAGACATGTATAACTACCTTGTATGCGCTAAATGCGTGTTACAAAATTCAAGCTATGTTATGTGTACATCTTAAGTAAAACAAGTCCCTTCAAGGGTTTCTGCTGCAAAAAAGTCATCACTATTTAACCCCAAAGGGATAAGTGTTCTAAGGTGGTAAGCCACTGAATCTCTCTCCCCCTAAGCGTTTCCTCCTTAGTACATTTATAGATTAGCGGAATCCTGATATTACTTAAACCTTAATGATCAGCCTGATTAAAATGCCTATAGACACAATCATCCTTAATCTTACCATCAGCATTAAGCTTGTGATTTGTCAATCTAGACTTACAGTTGTTAAACCTAATTCTAAATTTAGTGATGGTAGATCCTACATATTGCATTTCACAAACAGTGCATGAAATAAGATAGACTACATGATTAGAGTTACAATGCATGCTACAATTAATTACATAATTTCTACCCGTAACTCCACTCTTAAAATTAGTTCCTAAGACGAGGTAATCACAAACCCTACATCTACTAACTCCACACTTAAAGCAGCCCCTTTTAATATCCGAAGACCCTAATGCCAAATGAACTAAAATATCCTTTAAACATTTAGGCTGCCTAAATGCCACCATGGGCACATGTTCTACAGCTCCCCGACAACACCTAGAAGACTGCAAGACAGGATGTAGTTTATGCAATATTTCCCCGATGTTTGGAAGTGCCACTACAAAATGTCACTACAAAAGGAAGTCGTTTATTACTACTAGGCCATTTATCCTTAAGAGTGTCCCTCCTAGGAATCCTGCGCGCGCTATCAATTAAACTTTCCACAAAATGTTTGTTATAACTCCTTCTAACCAAATAGCCACACAGTTCCCCGCCCGTTTCTCAAAAAAACCCACCTTTAGAGCAGATACGGCGAATTCTAAGAGCTTGTCCAAAGGGAATACCCTTCTTACATGAGTTTGGATGACAAGAGGTGTGGAACAAATACTGGTGTTTATCCATGGGCTTGCTATACAAATCCATAGAAATTACCCCATTATCAAGCAAGATGTTAACATCAAGAAAATTAATCTGTTAATAAGACCAATCAAAAGTAAACTTAATAGTCCTATGAAAAGAATTCATGTATTCCATAAATACCTTAAGCCTTTCCTCTCCCCCCAACCAAATCATAAAAATATCATCAATAAACCTAAGCCAAATGTGTGGCTTATCTGGTGACCGTTCTAACAAATCCGACTCCAGTTTACCCTAAAAAATATTGGCATACGATGGGGCCATTTTATTACCTATTGCCGTACCCAAGATTTGTACATAATGTTTACCATTAAGTATTGTTCCACATAAGAACGATAACAAACTTCATTGTTCTGCGGCATTAGCTCTTTCCCACATAGAATATCTTTGATTTCAAGAATAGAGGAGGAGGTGATGGTTAATAATTATATTTCATTATAAAAATAAAGAAAATCCATTTGCGTCAAATAAATTTAAGGAAATGTTTGTGCTTAACCAATCAGAATAGCAGAAGACAATAGCTAATAATTTTGCTTGTTTGATGAAGTTCCCCAAATACAATATCTTTTAAAAATTGTATGTTGTGCGATTGGGTCTCAAATTACTTGAAACCTTAAAAAAATTAGACAAAATGCACCTTAACCTTAACCTTTTAGCGGTTTTTGAGTCTAGACCAATGAGATCACTAGTTGTAACAATGAAAAAACTTGTCGGCTTTCTTGTAGGTTTTAGTTATGTTGGCCTCTAGTAGTCGCTTATATTCTGGGGCATCTAATTTGTAGAAGTGCGTTGTTTTGTCAGCCTTAACAAACAAACGGTTTTCATTTTTTACAGACGCAATGTCTTTTTCTAGGTCTTGCTGGAATTGGCTTTGAGTTTTCTTAAAAGTAATGTTTTGAATAATGCGTATCATACCTTCAAAACCTTTCATTTCTTCAACGACAAGCGGGCAATTCTTAGTTTGAAACCGAATGTTTCCTTGTCTGCGGCCGTCAATGGGTTCAAATATGGGAAGGCTTTCCATCTCATCCTGCTTAAGAATTGTTCCGTCTTCTTGATTATACGTTTTTGTAGACTGTGGCTGGTGCAACAGGAATGTTCTTCGTTGAGTAGCTGAATGATGTACGTTGCATTTTTGGTTCTTCGGTAAAACAGTGCTCTACACAGCAGGAGCGTAATTAAGCTTCAGTTAAATGTTCACCGGCGAAGCCAAGATAGGGCATTTCTGGAATTGACTGATGCATGAGAAGCAGAAATTTCAATCAACTGTAAACATCAAACCAAACATTTCAACATCCCCCCCCCTCGCCCAGCAGGCATTTTGACTTTCTCAAATTCATTTCCCCCCTTGTGACAAAATTGTCTTCGTATACTCTATTCTAGGGAGATTTGAGGTCATCAAATGTCAAACAAACCTATTTTTCTACATCCCATTTTGAATTTTGATGTTTCTGCACCATGGGTTATTTTTGAAGGGGTAGGGCGATTAAACTTTTGATGCCATTAGTCTATTGTAAGAAATGTATTAAAAGTATGTGCCAAAAGCATTTTGAAAAACTGAAAAATCTGCAACATGACAAACTGGCCACATCTAAGAACCTAGTCATTGGGCCTCTTATTTCACAGGATTTCTTTGACCTCAGTGACATATTGTACACTTGGTTGCAAAAGCCAGGTTTTTTCTGCGTTCACTTTGGCTGCTTCAGATGAAAGCAAACACCTTTTTGAAAACCTGAACAGATGTTCTTGTGTGTGTACCCAATTTGCCAATTTTTATGGTGACTTCATTTTCTTCATTGTCATCAATTGCAACTGCAGTACTACTGCCACTGTCTGCACTTGCTATCACTTGCAATGAATGCTGTACTGTGGCTTCGGAGGGGCGCTGGCTAGCAAACCTTGAGTCATTGATGCCAATTTCTGTGGCTGGAGCTATCGAAACATCTTTGTCTGGAATGAAGACTACTTGAGGAAGCTTCAGTGCTGCTATTTCAGAACGAGCAAGATCGCTCATTCCATTCACATCCGGAAAACCAACTTGGACAGAATTGACATCTGTTTGTCCTCTGTTCTTCTTAACATCAGGATTTTCTGTGTCTGCACTTTTGCCCCAACTCACATCCTTGTCATCTTTGTCAGATTCTTTGGCAACCACTGTACAAGTCTTCTCCCACTCAACATGGTCATAGGAAATCATGGGAACCTGGCCTGGCACCAGTATTCAATGTTTGGATTTTGTGTACTCGTATTCACGAGTCTCTACCAAGCAGGCCATCTAAGAGTTGGTTCATTCTCTTGATCCAGGCTTTATCTGCATTAGTCCAGTTCATTTTCTTAGGACGCCAACCACATCCTATGAAGTAGAAAGGCTCTCCTGTACAAAAATGGGAAAATGACAAGCAAAACCTGTTAAGAAAAACTGAACTTTCAACATACGTTTTACTCATTTTAGGAAATAACAGACTTGAAAATGGTACACCCTGAATCCCTCAACCAATGTTGTTTTATTTTCTTAAGAAATGTCCATACAGAAAAAACCAATGTAAACAACATTGATTGGAGGAGGAAGGGGTACAAAATCTTTACCCTTGGTGAAAACCACTGAGAAATTTACGCAAGTGTCTCAACAGTTTTGTCTGTGATTATATAGATCAAATATGGGCACTTGTCGTCCACATACATTTTGTACATTTGACATTGATAACGGTGAAGAAAATGAAATCACAGCTTATCTTGGATTATATCAAAAGGTGAATAATTGTTTATAGCAAATGTAATTTATGCATGGGCAGCCAATTAGACCGAAATACAAAGATACAGTGAACAGACATATTTCTTTGTGATTAAATATCTGCATGCCACTGGTGTACTACCCCCATAAGAATCATAGCCCCATTAAAGGCAATGCAGCTGCAGTTAGGAGTTATTAATACACCAACATGGTAATAAAAATAATTATTATTATGTATATTTGTCAGTATTAATGAATTATTTTAACTTACACGACGAAGTGTTGACTGAAGAATCATGGGAAGTCGCTCTGGCATATATTTGGCATTGCAACTTGTGGGCAGCTTCAAAGCCCTGATTAGACAGGTGATGCAGTGAACAATGGGTTCTAAAGAGCATTGGCGCATGCTCCACTGTCAAATGACCATAGTCACCATTACCAAGAGATGCGCCAAACATCTCCAAAAGGAGGAAACCCCACTCTTTGCACTAAAGATATTGATAATTGATAACTTGTTAGAACAGTTAAAATATTAATTGCATCATTTGATATTTTTCTCTGGCTCTATATTGTTATGCTTTATGGTTGGTTGAAAGAATATTAACGTCATGTTATGATGTATTTTGTTGCAAAAAGTTTCTTTCAACACTTCACTGGTCGATTCTCACCACATTCTTTTCATAAAAGAACAGGATGGGGCGGGGGGGGGGGGGGGGGCACAGTAACAGAGCTACATGTAACCTGAACTCTATTTTAAGGTCATTAGAAAAATGTACTTAATTACCTTTACATAAAAAATATCAATGAGATGTTCCTCTCTTTCCGTAATCGTGATCAGAGCAATCTCCTTCCACTGAGAGCATACCTGTAAAATATTTAGGGGCGAACCATTTGATTTTTGAGGGGGGTGGGGTTGGGAGTTTTAAAAAAAATTCCCTGCAGCCGCCCAAGCAAGGAAAAAAGTTCATGCATGGTAAGCTCTGAGGAAAAAAATAACATGCATGGATTGTGCGCGAAAAAAATTCCTACAAATCATAGGCATTTTTCGATGGGTTGGTTGGTTTGTGCAAATCCCTGCCTGTAGGCTAGCAAAGCTGAGAGCAGTCTTTACACCCAAGCTATGTTATTTTATTTAATAAACCAATGTTGTCTCAAAACCAGGAGTTCATTGTGTCTTAATATTTCTGTTATCTAATTTCTTTTAAATTGCATGTCAACTTAATAGATCACATGAAAACTTTAACCTCAAAACCATTATAAAAAAATCAGTTTTACATCATTGTTGTCATACTTTATGTGGGAAATTGAAACATGCACCAGCAGAACAATAAAGTGAACTAGTTCAAGCATGTGTTCCCAGCTTTCCATCCTTGCATAACTGTAAACCATTTTGAGACCATATGCAAATTATGTCTGAATGTGCATATCAGGCTGAGCAAGCGGTCGTGACAGTCACCGTTGGTACATGGGTGGATAAGGTATTCATTGGGTTTTTTGCCATATGTTTCATGTATTTTTTTAGAAACGCTGAATGCTCGCGTATAGTCTAAAAACGGTTCACGGTTATGCAAGGATGGAAAACTGGGAACACACCCTTTTACAGTTTTCGCCAGAAATCTGGTAAAAAAAATTGTATCAACAGGATAAAGAGTACGGAAGTGCAAAGTGATCTACGAAGAATTCAGCGAAAAGTTTTTAAAAGCGTTTTTGATTGTGGTTACGGGCTTCACTGTTCATGATAAACTTCAGGAATGAAATTGAACAGATGGCAAAATGAAACACTATGGACATTCAAGAATGTCATATCCAAGTTAAGGTTTGTATATTTTCATTGTTTTTTTTTTTGGCGTCAGAGTTGCCAAGGAAAAACGTTTTTGTTTTTGTTGTTGGTCACATACACACAAGATGGCGTGATTTTACGTCTTTCGTTCACGATTTTCAACAAATTCTTAAAAATCCGAAATTCATTTCCACAAACTAAACTTTACATGTTTTGAAAGACCGTCAACTCTAGTGTTGTCATTCATAATATGAAATTCTGAACAAAGGCACATGCTCAAAATCATCGTTTTTTGCCTGCCGTTTTACGGAGACCGGGAGAGCGATAAGCTTTTGACTTCATTTGAATACTTAGATTAATTTAAATCTAAATCATGGTATTTAGACTGTGACAAGTTGTACAACAAATTGGAGCTATGACAGCTTTTTCTAGCACAGTAGTTTTGATACGCGAGTCGAGGGAATCATGACTTATTTTAAGCCTGTTTGGTGTCGCCAAATAGAACCCCAGGCTGAAAAGTAATGTTTTCGTTTTCCCAGAAACAAATAAGTTTATCAAGAAAAAAACTACACAGCAATTGTACACTTACTAAAGGCTACTTGTATACAAAAGAAGAGCGAATTTTAGTTTAACTTTTCCGTGTAATAACATTCGTCCTTTGATTCTTGTTCGTTTTAAGAGCAGGACTGCTGTCTGGCTGGAATCTCGCTCGTGTCTGGCCAAACAGATGCTCAATAACATTTCTGGTAGAGAAAAACTAGCTGTTTTATTATCGAAGATTATCCAGTGCAATTATTTCCTGAGTCGGCAAAATGTTTCCAAAGCTCTAGCGCTCTGAATATTTACTGTTGGTACAGTCTGATAAATAATTATTCTCAGAATCTGTTCCTTTTCGAAACTATCAAGCTATTTGTTAGGCGAATTTGCTGAAGCGTTAAACGCTTCAAGTTATCCATTAGACGAATCAAGAGAAGCGTTTAACGCTTCAAGCTATCCATTAGACAAATCAACAGAAGCGTATAACACTTTAAGGTTACAGTGTACCTTCAGATCGAAAATTTATTGAAAATTTTTTTTTTGGCGTCAAAATAAAGTTTACACAATGAACTTTCAACCAAAAAAAATTATCGAAAAATAGTGAAAATTGACGGAGAAATGACGGTATAACTTTTGTGGGCAGAGTTTGTTTATAAAGCGATACGTTTTTTTAAGCGCTGTTTTCTCAAAGTAAATTTTTCGCTTGTTGGGGACACTTTAAAGAGCTACAACTCAAAGGGAATTTGTTCGATTTTCCTCAAATTTGCCCAGAAGCTAGGCTAACATATAATCAACAAAAACGTGTCGGCGAATTTCTTAATTCCGAAAACTTTTTCGTCAAGAGCCATTTCCGTGCGATCATTCCAATTTTGTTTCCCTTTTTCGAAAATATTCTGTAACTTTTCAATGCAATTGAATATGGGAAATCGCCGACACGTTGTTTTAGCGCTTCGTGTCCGGAAACCCGAGAACAAACAAATTAGCAAAATACAATAATCGCTTTGAGTTATAGCGTTTTAAAGCTGATTCCGACGTTCGAATTTAGACGTCGTAAAAAATTCGACAATTCATTTTATTACCAAATGGTTTCCATATTTAGATAGCCAGCTCTATAAGCTTTAATTTGACATCTGGGTTTAGGTATATTAAGTGTAATCTTAAGACGCTAGAGCTGTTATACTGGAAACACCCCCTAAGGTACACTGTAACCTTAAAGCTATCCGTTAGAATGCTTTTGTCGACCATTAGAATGTTTTGAAGGCTGTTAGCTATCCGTGCGTTAGCCGTTCGTTTTTATTTTCATTTTCCCATGTGAGGTCACAATTTCCTTTTCAGTGTACACTTGCATCAATTATTCAGGCTGTTTTGAAGAACCCGAGTTTGCAAAGATTCCTACAAAGGTTCACTTAATATATAGACCACATTGCTAGATGTGCATGAGTTGATTTCAGTCAGCAATAATAATAGTTATTGCTGACTGAAACCAGCTCTCTATTGTTATAAGCAGTGTGTGGGTATGTTGTTGGTAATTAAGCAAATTTAAAAATGCAAGGATTGTCCTGTCAAGTACAACTGAACCTCGATCACCTAGAACTTGATTATCTAGATTCCTAAATTATCTACACTTTTCCTCTGACCCTGACTTTTCGATGTTGAAGTTCTCTGGTCATGTTTTTTAATGAGGATTCAAAAAGGGACTTGATTCAGAATTTGTTCTGCTTTTGCATAATAAAAACAGCACTTGCATTAATCGACAGTGACGAAGTGTGTTTGACTTAATTATGATTGGCTCAGAATTGTTACATTTCAAACAATACACATGCCGATTTGTTGATTTATTATGGTGTGCCGATCTGGACAATAATAGTTTCCCTAAAAAATACAACTTATTGAAGTTATATACAACTTATTGAATATATATATATAGGACTTCTTCTTCATTATATACCTACTCAGACTTGATATTAAAGACTTCGTCCACATTTACAGTACTTTGCTGAACCAAAAATAAAGCTTGCATTGAATATGACTTGTCTTCGTGATATATGACTTATGGAGATTTATGAGACTTTATATTGACATATATGACTTGATCAAATTTTGAACTTGTGGACGAAGAAATGTAATACTTAGCCCGTGCTGATTCTGTCAGCAGACTCTCACGCAAACAGTGAAGCACTGCCATTGGGCTAGCACATTTTCCAAGATGGCGTCCACTTCGAATGCCATTGATAAACTTATAGAGGCAGTAAATTCACTCAGGGAAAGCAATTTAAGTGATATTTCTAACAATCCACGTTGCAATAATGTCAGAGAAAAACAAAAACTGCTATGAACTGGCATTATCCAAGCCTGGCCAACAGAGACAATCAACAAGTGCCGCTGACCATCAGGAAGTCAGTTTAACCCGATTGTTAACTACGGAAGAAAGAAAGCACCACCATGCGGAGTGAAGAGAAAAGGGAACACGAGTACATCCGCTTCTGGAAAGCCAGTTCTGAAGGATGTTATACTTCTCCCAAGCCCCAAAGCAGAGGAAGTCCCAAGAGGAACATTTAGAGAGTTTCTCTACACCATTCAATTCGCTGCAAGTGCAGTCGAAATTTCGGATGATTTGTCAGAAGAAGAAATAGCAAGTTACTAACTTAATACCCAAGCTGAATTTTAGATATCTTGCAGTACAGTAACATAGCTTTCTGCTAGTCTAAGTTTCATTGTAAAATTCGATGTACCAGGACAAGATTTATGCCAGAGTTTACTCATTTTCAATAGTTTACCAAAGTGCTGAAAGTAGGCATGTTCGGGCTTCCAATATTTTTACATCACCATGCTCTCAAAGGGTTACTCTACTTAACTGCAAAGAATCATTTCCATACATTAAGGCATCTTTCTTCCCGAGAGCAAATCTCGGCTAAATTTGATGGTGGCGGCAATCTGAACACGGCATTTTAGTTTTTGACGGATTTCTCGAAAACGAAAAGGGTTTATCCTGACCAATTATGAAGAAATCCGAAAATTCAGTGTTGATGGCGAGTTCTTGATATTTACAGACAGCCGCTCTTAAGCAGCTGCTGCTGGGCTAGGTTTGCTGTTTTTTTTTTCTGGGTATGTTACCTATATGGCATTGCTTTGCAAGAAGATGGGCTGCACTTTTCTCGTGATACGAAATCTAGTAGAGTTTAGAACATTCTGTGCAACCAAAGTCTGTTTGTTCTCAACACACCACTCGTAAATCATACCTTTCTCCTCATCATACTTTAACCACGGCCGGCCAACTTGCCATTTCATAGAAAACTTCCCGATCCTTGTCTTCTCGTATTCCCTCGTATCTCTGGCAGCTTTCGGGGCTTTTTCGTTCTTCCTCTCTTCGACGACTTTAGAAACTCCGGAAAAATATTTCCACATGTGTTGATCAGAACACTGGGAAAGTACAGGAAAACAATTTGCTCGCAACGTCATCCAGCACGTGGCAGACCGAGGATTATTACTTCAATGAAAAATTCTATTTAAAGACCTTAAACCCCAAGAAAACACAATGGAGGCACTTACATTATATTTCAAATAGTTTTTTGTTGATGAATCTTCGTGAGATCCCTGCAGTTTGCAAGTAAACGAGTCTGTTCTTCTCAGGAGCAGTCCTTGGGCGCCATGTTTACCTGATCACTGATGGCTCGATAGTGACCAGCAGTATCACTTTGTACAAGTACATGTGTTATGTAATATTATCACTAGGAGGAGGCCATATTTGTCTGTTTGCAAAGCCCAATGTTGCCTTTCAGTGCCAATTTATTAGACAGTTTGGAATGTAAAACTTTGCAAAATAGAAATGGTAAGTTTATGTTTAGGGATTTTCTCAGCAAAATGGAAGGTAAAATGCATGTCAGGGACCACGGAGGGGGAGGTACAGCACTACCACTTTTTGCTTGGGTTGATTTTTTAGGCGCACGAATGCATGATAAACGGCAGAACCCTAATGTTTGTTTGTCTTGGTCAGATCTTTCAGCCCTGCCACTTTAAAATGGTCTCAACGATTCCTGCGTGTTGTATCATCTCTGTTACATCCGAAATTTTATTAAAAAACGTTCTAAACAAAGTGTGGTGTAAAAGCTCTAT
>JAJGOT010000371.1:825000-842500 GCA_022457155.1 Cladopsammia gracilis
AGTCGGAAATGACTGTTTTCTTAACTTTGCAGATATCTTGGCTCCAGAGGTTCGATTTTTTTTTCTCTTCGCTACTTTTGCTGGTGCAAAGTGTCGTTTTTGCTGGCTCGTGCATAACCTTCAGCAAGCTCTTAATGCAATTTCTTATAGTTTATGGTTAGGTAATAAAGCTTGAGTCAAAGCAATACCAGTATTATCCTGTTCTAAATGCTGGAGCTGTGTATTATTTGAAAAAAGGTGACAATAAAATTTATTGACTTACTGATCAAGTAGATGTCCCAGTCCCCTTTCCAGGTGACATTGCCTCTTTGCAAGCTTCTTTTGCCACTTCAAGGACCACACCCTTCAATTTGGCACATCTCTGATGCTTTTCAAAGCGGTTTTCATGGCATGTTTACCCTACAATTAATAAAAGATTAATTAATGAAGTTATTTATCAACAATGAGACACACATGCATTGTTTGAGCCTTTGTGCACTTATTTTAATATTGTTGTCACAAGGATTTGGCTGTTTGGGGTATCTCAGATTATTGGTACTTTAATTTAATTTGCTGTTTCTCGTTTTAGAAAATCATCATTACTGGCTTAGGCCAGGCCAGGCGGTGTGTGTGTGTGTGTTTGACCAACAGCAAGCCCTTGTTTAAACAATAGTCCTCACGGCAAACAAGAGCGTACTAGAGCTTGAAAGTTGAAAAGAGTTGAAAAAATTGTTCCTTTTCAAGGATTTCAGCAGTGGCAATTAAAAATGTTTTCAGGCATAATTAAAGAGAAATATCCCTTCTTTCTGAAGGCTACAATTAAATATAACATTCGTGGCCAATGGCTGCTTTAGTTCATCTCACACAGAGATATGTTAATATTAAAGTGGCTGGGTGTTCTAGAATTGCTCCGTCTCGTGCACACTTAGTTTTACCGTAAATACTCAAACGATCCGCAGTCAAGAAGCTTGTAAACTAAAAGAAATGAATTGACAACTGAATATTCCGATAAACCCAATGGCCAGGCGGCACGAGTTTGTCGATTTAACATTCAAGAACCGTTAATTTCATTAGTTAGTTTCGCGAAATATAAGAAAAATGAAAACTGGAAAAACTTTTGTGGGTGTTAATTTTTTCAATATGTTTAGAATAGCTTGAATATTACCGAGTTCGATAGGGTCTTCAGTTGTCAAGCGAACCTATGCATGAGTAATGTAAAGTCTGATATGGACGTTAATTTTCTGCCATGCAATAGACAAGTATAAATTTATGATATCTTTCTTTACCATTGCAAAAGAATAATAGTGTCAATGAAAAGGAATGTGGAACCTCGACACTACACAAATGACTTACTTTGGATAGTTCATCCTCCACTAATGCAGTGAGATGAATTGTTGTCAGCTTCATCTTGTCCATGTCTTCATAGACGGGCAGATCTGAAGGAACAGAACAATAACTTGTGCATCAATCATGATCCGTTAAAACATTAAGCACTATTTATAGCTTATATTGTCATAACTTGATCAAAGAGGGATATCCCTTGTACCAAAATTTGAATTATTAAGTGTCTAATGTTCTACACTAACTTAGAACTCACTTGCCCACTTTCTGCTACTTTTTGCGTCCAAGTGAATGATCGCCTCCTTGTTCCAATTAATATACTGGTACCTGTGACTTGATTGACGGTTTACTTGATGTTAACTGGAGACCAATTTGAAGAGTATGAAAATCGATTACCTGGTACTACTACTCACTTTAATTTTCAAAATTCAATCATGTATGAATCCCAAAGTTGCCTTTTCCGGTTTCTTTATGTTTTTTTTGTATTGGTACTATATAGATTATTAATGAAAAATTTTCTTATTTAATTGTATTTTATTCATTTTTAAGTGTAATACCTGTAAACTAGCTGGTTTGCTATCGTCGTAGCTTTTCAATGGTGTCTATGATAGCATACTCATGACATACATGACACAATAAACAGTATTGTTTTGTATAGCAGTCTACAAAACGCTGGGTTTTTTAAACATCCCACTAGGAGAAGCGATATGTATAGTTTTGTAAAACCGCTAAAATTTGATTATCCAAGTCGCGACCTTGTCTGTGTACATGGCTCAAAAGGGGGTTAATAACCCAATTTAATATAAAAAGCGACCGCAGTGGTAGAAACTTTTGCCAGGACACTTTATATGGTAAATGTTTGTTGCACAGTGGTCGTCGCTGAACTCTAAGACCCAAACCGTGACCACAGGGCTCAATACAAAATTGCCTTGGCATGCTTTCTTATTTTCGTAGTTAAAATGTATAACCGTGGCTGATAATCTATCCATATTCTTATCATAAAAATGTTTTTGATTGGTAGCCCATCAATGACCAATCAAATTAATCGATAATAATCAATATGATCAGTCGAGGATAGTAACAGTGGAAGTACCCTTGATTGTATAAATTATTAGCAGTTATAAACTGATTTTATTAATTCCTTGCGCGCATCGAAAATTGGTCAAATAGTAAAGAATTCTGTGGAACCAGAAAATCTTACATCCTTGTTGTTTGAATGGCGACCAGATGCACAAAAAGGGGTAAATTATTATCGATACTTATCGATTATCGAAATCATAGATTTGCTACGTCAGTTGTAAATATATATATTGGCTATGTGTTGTTAATTGCGCTAGCACCTTCAGTTTTGCATATTCTGGCATTATTTTTGTATTATCCCCCCCTGTTGTTTGACATCCCTATGTTTTGCAGTGGTGGGTATCCCCCTTTGCAGGACCCCCTCAATGTACAACAGCACAATTACTCTTAGTTTATGGTCAGGTAATAAAGCTTGAGTCAAAGCAATACCAGTATTATCCTGTTCTGTGTTAATAAATGATGGGGCTGTGTATTATTTGAAAAAAAGTAAGAATAAAATTTCTTGACTTACTGATCAAGTAGACTTCCCAGTCCCCTTTCCAGGGGACATTGCCTTTTCCCAAGCTTCTTTGCTTTGCTTCTTTCGCCTCTTCAAGGACCACACCCTTCAATTTGTGTGGGCAGCTTGTGCTGCCCCCACACTGACACATCTCTGATGCTTTTCAAAGAGGTTACCATGCCATGTTTACCCTACAGTTAATAAAATATTGATTAATGAAGTTATTTATCAACAAAGAGACACATGCATTGTCTGAGCCTTTGTGCACTTATTTTAAAATTGTTGTCACAAGGATTTGGCTGTTTGGGCTATCTCAGATTATTGGTACTTTAATTTCATTTGTTGTTTCTCGATTGAAGAAAATCATCATCACTAGCTTAGGCCAGGCCAGGTGGTGTGTGTATTTGACCAATAGCAAGCGGTTGTTTAAACAAGTCTTCACGGCAAACAAGAGAGTATTTGAGCGTGTGGAGTAGAAAAAAATTGTTCCTTTTCAAGGATTTCAGCGATGGCAATTAAAAATGTTTTCAGTCAGAATTAACGACAAATATCCCTTTTTTATGTATTAGGACTTAAAGTTGAAATTAAGGGTGTTTTAACAGGTTATACTGTCACTATGGTAACCAGTTCATTATTGTAGTATCAACTGATATAGAGTGTTAGTATCAAAGTGCAAGTGCTTGAAATTACTGAAAACTATTGTGATACCTTGACTACAATACTGTTGCTAAGAAGAATTTTTTCACATCTAATTTGTAAACATCTTCCTTTAGTTAGAAAGACAACATTTTCAAGATAACTGGTAAATTGTACTTTTCTTCTTGTTTCTTTCCTTTATTCTTGTAATGAGCATTAATGAGCATAAAAATAACTACAGCAACTCACTCAACCTAGTCGTCACTCAGTGCCATGTTGGCCTAGTTCTATTTTTGTTGTGTTTTTTTGCTGATCAATGCCGGAACGATTGAATAACAGACTAACAACTCACTAAACAACACACACAACTGATCCACGCACACACACAACTGATCGAATAATATGCACAAGTCAACTGATCGAATAAGGGACGGACGATTATTTTTTTGGAGGCGGGGATGAGAAATATTTAAAAAAATTGTTTGCAAGGTCCCTTTCAAAGTTGTTTCGCTTACGGATTGAATGGAATTCTGACATTCAGACAACATTGACGAGGGAGGGGGGAAAATTCAATGTTTTAAGTGTTAAATTTGTAGAATTGCCGTTTTTAGGCAGTGTCTCAACTATTTTTGCAAGTGATTGTAGCTATAACTTGCCTTGCCTTTTAATCATTGAAGTTACGATCACAAAAACAGTGTCAAGGCCTCTCCAGTCCCTCCACATTTATTTATTTTAAAAGGCTTGCTGGGCTGCCTAAGGGATCCATTTTTTCTTTTAACGAAATACTCCAATCTAGACAATGCCAATTCTACTTTCTGTGTATGTATTCCGGTTAGAGGATCTGTAAAGTTGTCACGATGCACAACAGTCCTGTGGACTCTAATGTTGGGAACATGTCTCTCCAGATGTTTGTATGCACCCCAGTCATCTGTGTACTTCTGACTGATAAAGGAGGACCCTCTGCAGAATCTGTGTGAGTGTGGCTCTGTTCCTTCTGCGCACAACTTGGTAGCAACCCCAACAGGGACTATGCTTTGTAGAGATTACACCAAAGACCCACTGACTGTTTTGTGCTCTTCTTCCACTTTTTTCCACTTCTTCCACTTTTTTCCAGTTTCAAGTTGCTAGCAGATCAATACTCAAAGTAACATTGAACTGTTTTCCATCTCACTTAACATGCAAAAAATAATACAGTTTGATCTTAGAATATACCAGCAGAACTAAATTTTATCCACCTATTTTACTTGCTTATTTCTCCCTTCTGAAAAAAAAGACAGAAACAACAAAAAGCTTTGAGGCAGGCGTACTAAGAAAAAAAAGACAAAAACCGTGCCCATAACTGGCATAACCGTAAACACTGGGGTGTAAGCCGCACTAGTAGATAATACGCACCTTGAGTTTTGAAGCTCAAATTTTGAAAAAAAATGTTTTAAAAAATATATAAAAACGTAAGTCAGAGAATTGGCTCCACAAAACATAAGCTAGACTGCTTCTATTCATTGAATCATCAGGTATTGAGAAAAAAAACATAGTTTTAGCACTTTTCAGCACAGCTGTGTTCGTTTGCCTGCCGTTCGATATAGAAACAGAACAAAAAGCTTTGAGGCAGGCGTACTAAGAAAAAAAAAGACAAAAAACGGTGCCCATAACTGGCATAACCGTAAACACTGGTGTATAAGCCGCACTCATAGATAACCTGCACCTTGAGTTGATGGTTGGGGGTATGGATATTTTCTGGAACAACACAAAAGGAAAATGCATTGCTTTGATTCTATTTAAAGAAATAAGAGAATATACTACCATGGCTTTAAACAAACGAAAGTATTTCCCTGTTAATGCTAGCCTTTTCAGGTCTCTCTGGTATATGGCTTACTCCAGTTTCCTTTTAACCCTTTAAGCCCTTACAGTGACCAGCATCTAGATTGTCCTTACAATATCAACACTTGATAAAAATACAAGGTAATACCGACAAAAGTCCCATGATCTTTCATAAACATTCTACGAGATTGTCAAGTTGCTCGTCCAAAACCATCGAGAAGCCTGTTACCTCCTCCAGCCCATACTCCACAATATGACATCTTGATGTCTACCATGAAGCAAGAAGCATTTGAGTTATTTTTTCCACATGACACCCAACAATGTAAGGTGCAGAAGAACTTCCTTTGATATTGAATACCTTCAATAGGCGACAAAAATAGTTGACACACTGTATAACAAAAAACCGGTTTTCATGCCATATTTATCACTGTATATTTCCATTCACTACACTCTGCCGTATTAACCCCCGTTCCCCCATCCAATGTTGTAGGATTGTAGCGACAGACCTGACTAAACGATACACAACATTGTCTGGGGGGTGGGGCTGAAATGCCTCTCGTCCTGAAGAAAATGGGGTTCAAAATGACAATGTGTGAACAATATTGTCACCTATTGTAGGTTGCCCAATTCTTCCATGCATGTGAAATGTTTCAAGAAAATCCTGGTAATTCTTAGAATTTCCAAGAATACCAAGAAATCCTGGGAATTCTTACAAAATCTTGAGAAAAAAATTGAAAGACATTCTCCGATTTTTTTTGGAGTTCCTGAGAAATCCCAAGAATCTCAAAAATTCTTTAGAATTCCTGGGATTTCGGATACAAATGAGATTAATTAATGAGTAAACAAATCAAGAACAACAGAATCAATTTGCATTTGACAAATATTGATTACTGTTTATGTTGGATCAGTTCTATATATGTACATACAATTCTTGTAATGAAATAGACTTTTGTTGCTGTGCGAATCCAAAAACCATGCACACTTGCATTTGATTTTGACATTTCCCATTGTGCAGCAACCAATCAGGCTTCTCTGTTTCCTTGCAAAAGAATCGTTGCCGCCTTGCTGTAGTTCTGTATCTAACCAACCCAAACCTTTCTTTCTATCTTTAATCTTTAATCATTTGCCCCTAAAACAGTAAAAACTATTCTAGGAAATGTAAATATAAAACGGAATATGTATACATGGATTAATACATCAAAAACAATGAATTTATGGCTAGAGTGGCAGTGTACTAATTGGAAATAATTTAAAAAAAACGAATAAAAAGTAATTAAAAAGCGAAACTATACAAAAGATCTAATAGTGGACAATGCAGTAGCTTTGAATGCATCACTGCTTGAGGGTAATACAACGAAAGGGAGATTATTCCATGTTATAATGGATCTGGGATAAAAAGAAAACTTAAAAATATCATTGTTACATGAAATCTGGCGGAAAGGCTGGTGATTTGGGAGCCAAGATTTTCTTTCTATAGGATGCACTTCATGGGGAAAATTTATGCCAACATGGCCCTGAAGAATCTTATAGAACATATTATTGATTAAGTAGTCTACGCTGTTCAAGGGTGTCCCAAGATGAAACATGGTTATATCTAGAAGAGTCATTATAGACAAATCTGGCAGCTTGACATTGAATCATTTCGATCTTGTTGATGTTTTGTTGAGTGTGAGGGTTCCATGCACAGCTAGCATATTCGAGTTTAGGACGAACTAAACTAGAATAAGCTCTTGATTTAACTGTAGGAGAGCAACCACCCACCATACCACTTCTGATATGCAACTTATTCCTCTTGAACTCATTAAAACTAATCGTGACGGTGTACAAAAAGCATGAGAAGCATATCTTATTGAGAGAGGTCAGACCCTTGAACCGTTAGGTTTAAATAGGAGATGAAACATAACATCTTTTCTTTCTCCATTACTTATAAATACTCTTGCGAAAACAACCTAGGGAACAAAACAACAAATGTTGTCCATCAAATCAAAAGAAAGCGAGATTGTGTTGAGATCACAGTCCAAAAGGAAACTGCTTGTTGGTTTTTGTTCTTTGTTCTTTCACTGAGAGCCAGTTATCAGTTTGGGCGAATATATTTTCATCAGTTCAATTGTGGTAATCACGGCAAACAGTTAAAAAACTAAATTCGGCCCAATGCTACAAATAGAGAGAAGTTTTCAAACCCTCACGAAAAGGCAGTCCAGGGCAATATATCTCAGTTCTATAAAACCGATTAACGAAACTTGTTTACAAAACACTAAAATACTATAAACTTAGCCTTTATTTCCTCTCGACATATTATAACATGAATATAGTATATAAATCTAAACACATTTCTTTGTAGAAATGAAAAACGCAACTGGTGACAAGAAGTATAAGTTAAATTAAATAATAATTTGATCACACACACATCTCAAAAAATGTCTTATTATAATATCAGTAAAATCCGATCAACACAATGCGGATGCCAACAGTTATAGATAAAAAAATAGCAAATGTCAGTAGACCATTCAGAATTAAAGTCACTTGGAAAATGAAGTACGGACTAGCACCGCTTCTGTCAACGTTGACAACCTATAATATGTGTGAAAGCGGCTGTTTGCTGGTGTAAGCACTGGCCCCGACCTTTCTTCACTGCTTGCGCCCATATGATTCACCACTACGGAGCCACCTCCACAGAAGAACGATCTCACAGACTCACAGACAGCAGATATGGCTAAGTAGCTAGCTGCTGATCAGCGAGAGATCAAAGCAAAAGAAACGTCTACTAGCTGTAAAACTTATTGCGCTGGGAATACAAGTTGACAAGTTTACGGCAAGTTGTTTGCATGATGTAAGTTAACACTTTCATTGTCCTCGCTGTGTAGCTTTTTGGAAAATTCACTTTTTCCATGTAAACTAATCCTCAGGAACTGTCATTTTCGCTAAATGTTTTTGGGATACTGCCATAACGGACAAGTGTTATGTACAACACTGACAAACCAATGAACATGACAACTGAGCATGAGGCAAATGTATAACTATGTTTGTCTGGTTTTTAGCCGTTACAGTAAAATCGCTCAGATTTTTACTTCATTTACAAAGAAAGATGAAAGCTAAACAAGCAATAAAAAAACTACAGTGAGGCAGCGACGATTCTTTTGCAATGAAACTAGAGAAGCGTGCTTTCGTGACTAACCATTTGTTGTAGTTTCTTGCGGTTTTGAGTCGCTTCTGATTGGTTGCTGCACAATGGGAAATGTGAACATCAAATCAAAGTGTTCACAGCTTTTGGATTCGCACAATAAAAACATATGTCACTTCAGAAAGCCTGATACTTCAACAAGTCAATAAAAATTTGCTATTTGAATAATTTTCTCAAAACATTTCTCTTTTTATCAATTGTTGCTGTCTAAAAACAACAATAACCCCATTCATATTTTTAAGACTTAAACTGTTTTCTTAGTTGTCCCCTTTGTTTGTGTTAGGGACTAAATGCAAAATATAGGTCCCCAAGGCCACAGCCCAAGTCAAACTAAGATAAGACAGAACCAAAGTCCCGGCAACCACAATCTGTTAATAAATAGAAACAGTCTCACAAACGATGGAGATGAGGAAACAGAACTCAGAAAGACGATAAGACTGAGGGACCAGGGAGATATACAGTGCATGGAAAAAAAGGGGGGAGAATGGGAAGCTGACGTCAATTCATGATTCCAAGGTCACAGAAAGAGTCCCATGAAACAGAAGCCCCACAAAAACGCCACCCAACAGCTCCATAAATAAGAACAAAATGCAGTTCAACAAAGCCCCAGGCATGCGCAGATGTAGAACCCAAAAACAGAGGACCCAAATGCAACCGGGGAAACATGAAAAAATGCAAGAAGTGGATTTAAAAATGGAAAAAAAAAATAATAAATAATAAACAAAAACAAAAACCAGAGGCCAACCAAATACAAAGAGTTATTAATTGAATAGATTTATTAGATTGAATATTTGAAAATGCCATTTTTCAGGGTATAGGAAAAGCACACAACAGGCCGAGTTCAGAAAAAGGGAATTTTGGGAACCGGACTGCAATGAAGAGGAAAACGTAACTTTCCCTACCAGCATTGTTTAATTAAACCCACTGAAAGTAGCTTTATAGAGTTAAAGTCTATAAACCGAAAGAGACTACTGGATGGTAGGGAGACAAAGTAATCATTCTTTCATTACTTTATTAAACATACTGTCTGTGTGCAAGAAAGGGATGTAAATTACAATATCAGAGGAACTCTGTCCTGAGTAAACCAAAATTTTAAAAAAATTCTTTTTAGCAGCAGGCATGTATTCTATTTCTTTTAATTTTTCTTTCATAAATTAAATTCTCCTTTAAATGACCTAATTTGTAGAAAAAATTTTTAGTAAGAGCTGTAAGAAACCTGAGCAGCTCTATCTTGCTCATACATTTCTTTAAAACTCAGCATCAAAAGGTAATCTCAATATTTGTTTGTATCATCTTTTCAATACTTTTGATGATTTGGATAAACCTCCTTGAGTTGCAGGTCAACTGTTTAGCTTTGATTATTTCCTGTAGTAGAACAGGAGTCATTGTTTGACCTCTTTTTTACATTGTGCATATTCTTCCTTTTCCCTTTCTGTCTTTTTGTTTTGTTCTCCTAAACAGAGTGAGGGTTTGTGTCTTAGTGAAGGTATATAACATTAACTTCAAAAACATCCTTTGTCTGGATCTTTCTTCCAAAATGTTAATTCATATTCTTCAAAATATGGAAATAAAGACAATAAATTCATTGCCGATATTTTGTCTTTATTATAAAAGACTTGAGTTGCCCTGACGAAGTCTTTTATAATAAAGACGAAATATCGGCAAGGAATTTATTGTCTTTATTTCCATATTTTGAAGAATATTTATATATATATATAAGTGGAAATGTAGAGCTGGATTATTTGGTCCAAGTCATTTAATTGCAACTCAGAGTTTGTGAGACTCTCCTGGAGTAGCTTGATGTAGACGTTGTAGAGGAAAGCAGGCTTATTTTTTCTTCTTTGAGCTCAGTTATTTTTCAGTTCAAATGCTTTAGCGCATCGGAGTGCTCAATTTCCCACGTCTCAAATTTCCATTGCAAAACACATTTCGCTTCAAAGTTTTCCAGTGCTTCATCAAGCTGTCCATGTGCGGTGATTACAATATCCATTTTGGTTTCCAAAAACATTCTTTCACTTTGCAATTTGTTCGATTCTTTTGAGTCCGCGACGCAGTTTTCTGCTTTGTTTAACTGTTTACGCCAATTCCTTTGCGCGGATGACCTCTGTTCTTTTACTAATTGTAAGTGGAACTCCTTCCCTTTGGTCTTCTGTTTCGAATTTGTTTAGATACTTTGCTGGCATTATCAGTGCCATCGATATCATCTTCAGTACCTTGAAGATTCATTTCACCCTTTCGGACAGTACGAAGCCAATATCTCGGCGCTGACCTTTCTCCCTTACCAGTTCCTCGTTAACATTTAGTCGGGGAAGAAGAGCAAAGCCTTGAGCAGACGCCTCCATTCCTCCCTTGCAGATTGATTTAGATTGGGAATAAAATGAAATGTACATTGAGGACTTCTCCTTTTGCCACCAATAGATTCGCTTCGAGTGAATGCCTGAACACTTGTTAATATTGCCAAATCAAGCTCCGTGCGTGACAGTTCAAAGGAGTTGTTCAAATTGAACAGAACGGTTTCTTCCGAAAACTGTTGGTAACAAGGCCCCTCCTTGGGACCGAGAGTACATCCACAGCTGTCTTGTAGAATTTTCTTGAGTTGCTCAACCAATTCGTCGCAATTTTCTTCTTCTCTGTTACTAAGCTCAGCCATCGTATTATAAACTCCACATTGTGAATCAATGTTATTGGAACAGTGTGACAAGGTATCACATTGTTTTTGTTGTCATGGAAATATATTTTTTCGACAATGGCTAGGGACTTTGCACCGCTCAATCACGTGGTTATTGTTTCAACTTTAAGCTCTTAGATTATTCGTACACATTCATTTCAAAGCCAATTATTTTTCTTTGCCTACTATAATTGATTGCTCTACTACTATACTTTGTTTGGGAAATAAATTGAATGTTCTCGTTTCTCAAACATTTCCGTTGTATACAACAATAATTGTGATCAAGTTTCATTAGAAAAAAGTAAGGTGAGGTGAGCTTTAAGTGTTTACATTTCCTTTTATTCCACTTTCAACAAGTATTGCTGGGATGTTAGATTTATACCATGGAAATAGTAAGTGAAGGTTGCCGTCACTGAATGCCAAAAGCTATTCAAACAAAAAGTGCTATCACCTCTAGAACAGTCAGACAGCAGATAGCGTGTCCATTAGATGTTAGTATTGAACCGTTAGAACAAATACTGTAACTGTTAGCAAAGAATTGACATCTGTTAGGACTAGCCTGAACATTAGGCAAAATAATTATTTCGAATGGCTGAATGACAGACAGACTGGCAGTAATTCGTAGACTACTCCAGCAGTTCGCGAGAAGACAAAGTAATAGTCATTCTCATTTTACCATTCATTTGAATCGAGCAAGGTTTTGACTTCAAGGCCAGGGAATAATAAACATGATTTCTTTTATGAGACTGCAAAACATTAATTCTTTTATCGTTGCTCGCTCCCGAAATGTAAACAAGCAGCCTGGAGTCCCAAGTGCAGTAGTCACGCAGAATTCATGTTAAAATAAATCTTTAATGGAACTAAAAATTATAATTGAAATTAAAGATGGTAGGGAAAGATGGTAGCAGAAAAAGAAAATTAGCCCTTTGAAGTTTGTTGTAATTGTCGGTAAAAAAAGTGCATGGTGGTCCCTTTGGAAGAGTGGTAAAAGTGCACCGAATTTGCATATGTCAAAACGGTAATTTGAAACTGGAAAACATGCTGGCACAAACGAAAGTCACAATATAAACAGACTATGCATTTCTGCAAATTCTCTGTTTTCTTTGTAGTTTTGCTTGACAAATTAAGATTCAGCGTTCATTTCCAAGTATTCCACCATGCTATAACATCACGGAAAGTTTGGAGTGTCTTTGGGTTGGGAATAAACATAAGCTGTGTTTGGTTTTGCAAGCGTTCCATCAATCTATCCGCACGAATCTCCATCTAAGTGAGAAAAACATTAAATATTTTGTTGCTTGATTCTTGCTCGTTTTAAGAGCGGGACTGTTGTCTGGCTTGAATCGTGTTCGTGTCTGGCCATAAATTTTTGAACGGGATGGCTTGAATATGGCCCAATTCTCGCTCAGACCAGCCATGCAAATGTCACGGCAGTACATGTATTCTTGCTCAATTTGCCGAAGCGTTGTTAAACTCTTCAAGCTATTCGTTAGATGAATTTGTCATACCGTTAAACACTTCAAGCTATCCGTTAGACGAATCAACAGAAGCATTTAACGCTTCAAGCTATCCGTTAGAATGCTTTTGTTGATCATTAGAAGGCGTTGAAGGCCGTTAGTTACCCGTGCGTTAGCCGTTCGTTTTTTTCCGTTTAATGGATGAGCATTAGTGTACGTTTTCCTGTGTGAGGTCACAAATTGGTTATTGCATTCAATGCTTACAATCAAAAACCAGTCATTGATTTTCATCTGTGGTCTACCAAAGACAATACTGAACTACTAGTGACAACATCAAACAAAATAATAAATCATTTTGAAGAGAAACCACTGTATTGGAGTGATTAATTTTCTTCATGGTGTGGGGAAAAAGGCTAATTTTCAGTCAAAGTGGTGTACAGAAAAACTGTTTTCAAACCATTATAGCACGAAGGCCCACTGTGTAGCCCCATACCCATAGAACCTGTGCCCATCATTTTTCATGGTCATGGCTAGTGGAATGTTTTGCAGGTGCCTGTGCCACCCGTGTTGGACAGGGCATGTATGACGTTGGAAAACATGCACGTACGATGTCACACAACATCCGGGATCTTAGCAATTTCGAAACCAAGCTTTGTTTTTTGCGCGGTTACACGGCCGAATGTCACGTCAGCTGGGAAAACACTGTTTTGCTGTGTTTACTTAGCGGAGAAAACCAGATTAAAAACACGGATTACAGCCATCGAGTATGATTTATTAAATGAGCTCGACTTTCATATTCAATATGAGCTCTGGTGGCAAACGAGCTCGAATTTGAGGTAATCGAGTACAAATTAGATAAATGGAGCTTGAATTAGATAAATCGAGTTTGTTTTCAAGTAGTCGAGCTCGAATTCGAGTTGTCGAGGTCGAGTTATAGTAATTGAGCTAGATTACTTTAATTCAACCTTGAGTTAGAGTAGTGTACAAAATGCAAGAATTAAATATTTTTTCCATATTTTTTTTATTTTTACATTGATAGTTATGAATAAAAAGTAACGAGTACTAAGAATATATATTTTTAACACTCAAATTAACAATGAAAAAAAATTGGACTAATAACTTATGTACAAGTACATTTTTTTGGATTTGGGGCCTGGTCACACTACAGTCAAAAACAAAAACATTCCACAAAAAGCATGTCCCACCGGAGTGGGACACGCTTTTTGTACATATGTGTATGTTATGTTCTCGGGGAAAAGTTCAACAGACAAACAAGACACACAAGATGGCGGGCCAACACCTGATTGTAATCTTAAAAGCACGTGGTTACAGACAGAGCAACCACTGGACACTGCGGGCTCACTAGAAACTATTAATATCACTATCACAGTGTACAATTGATTAATAGCGGAGCACTCGCCGGGCTAAAGGCCCGGCTGCGCAGCCCCATAGTCATAGAACCCATGCCCATCATTTTTCATGGTCTTGGCTAGCAGAATGTTTCGCGGGCGTGTCAGTTACCTCAGTTACCTCCTACCTCCTACCTCCGCAGAAGGCTTGAACTCTATTTCGTATTGGTACGACGAGAGAAGTAGGGACCAGCGCTGTAGGCGTGTGGCTGCCAGGACAGGTGTGGCAGAGTCTGGTGCGAAATCTTCAACAGTGGTTTGTGATCAGTTCGTAGTGTGAACTTACACCCGAAGAGGTACATGTAGTACTTAGTGACTCCGAAAATTATGGCCAAGCCCTCTTTCTCTATTTGACTGTAGTTCTTCTCAGATGTATTCAAGGACCTTGATGCATAGGCTATAAGGTCTCTCATCTGCATTGGGGAAATGGTGAAGTATGACAGCTCCGATGCTATACTGACTTGCATCGCTTTCGAGGATCACTGGAAGGCTAGGATCATAGTTGACTAGCACGTGTGAAGATGAGAGTGAGTCCTTTGCCTTGGTGAGCGTTTGGAGAATTGAATTCAGGTTACGGATGAATTTGCCATGGTAATTAATCATTCCAAGGAAAGATCTCAACTGGGTGGAGTTCTCAGGGCGTGGTGCTTGCTTGATGGCTTCTACTATCTCCTCGGTCGGGGAGATTCCATCAGCTGAAATGATGCAGCCCATGTAGGTTACTGACTTCTGCATGAACTTGCATTTGTTGAGCTGAAGTCTTAAACCATAGTCGTGTAAGCGGCTGAGAACAGTGTTCAAATTCTTGATAATCATCATCCTTACCCGTGATTAGAATATCATCTTGAATGCTCGCAACATGGTCCAGGCCTTGAAGGATGACGTCCATAGTGCGCTGGAAAATTGCCGGGGATGAAGCAATACCGAATATACATCGACCCTGATGCGTATTAATGGTGACAAACTGTTGGCTGTCTGGGTCCAACGGGAGTTGCTGATACACACTCTTCAAATCAAGCTTGGTGAATCTTGTTCCTCCACACAGCTTGACAAAAACATCCTCAGGCAGTGAGACTGGATACTATGGGACATTAAGTTGTGGGTTGACAGTAACCGCGTAGTCGCCACATGAGTGTGTGGTACCATCTGCCTTTGGTACATGAACCATGGGCGTTGCCCATTCGCTGAATTCCACCCTCTCAACAATGCCCTCGGATTCAAGTCGTTTGTACTCGGCCTCAACTGCTTCTTGGAGAGCATAAGGGACTGGGCGAGCCTTGTAGAACTTAGGTTGGGCATCAGTCTTCATCTCCAGTTTAGCTGTGATTCCTCTGATAGCCCCAAGGCCAGACTGAAAGACACTGGGGTAAGACTGGATCGTGGTGTGCAATCGCGTCTTTGTCTGGTGGTAGACCTGCATCAGACACATGGATACTGGATATTTTCTTCCAGTCGAGTTTGACACGAGAAAGCCAATCTCTTCCAAAAAGACAGCCCTTAGCCTTCAACTACTAGAAGTGGCATAGTCACACACTGATTTTGGTACTTCAGTTGTACATGAAATTCACCAGAAACTTGGACTGGGTGCCCTGTGTACGTGTGTAGGCGAGTACTGGAGGGCTGGAGAGGAGTTTCATTGAAGTACCTGTTGTAAGTCTCCTGTGATATGATCGACACACCTGCCCCGGTGTCAAGTTCCATTAATAGGTGTACTCCAGTTAGTTCGACCGGAATTTCAATGCCATTTCTATCTGTATTGAGGTTGTACAGTGGAAACGAAAATGGATCAACTGAAGAGGGGTCAGCCTGTGGAGATAAGGGCTCTTCCATTTTGTGCACCTTCTGAGATTTGCTTTTGCATGCATCAGTGATGTGACCCGATCGCCCACAGGAATGGCACGTGTAATTCCTGTATTTGCACCGGGAGCGAGGGTGACCTGTTTTCCCACAACTAAGGCATTCTGAAGTGCTGTTATTGTTGTGCTGGGAAGGCTTCTTGCTGTTGTGGACCTTGCCCGGAGGCTTGCGTGATTTCCGAGGACGGAAAGTCTGACGGGGCTCTGAATTAAGCTTGTTTACTGGAGTTGCGGTGTCTTGAGAAAATGCAGCAACATCTTTCTCGACTGCTTCTGTGCCGAGTGCATTCTTGAGGGCTTCGTCGAATGTGTGTTCTTCGGTTAGTACCTTATTCTGGATTTCTTTGCTGCGAAGACCACAGATGAAACGATCACGCAGCGCTTCATTGAGATGTGTGCCAAAGTTGCATGTCGACGCCAAATGTTTAAAGTTGGCAGCGAAGGTGGCGACGCTCTTGCCTTCGCATTGAATGCAGTCGTGGAATCGGTATTGTTCAGTGATGACAAGTTTCTTCAGCACGAAATGATTCTTGAGAATGGTTGCAAGTTGTGCATACGTCTTCGCTGAAGGAGCTGTTGGAGAGCACAGATCCGAAAGGACATCGTAGGCTTTAGAACCGATAACAGATATCAAGGTCGCCCTACCTTTGTGCGACTCAGCCGAATCCACAGGAATGCCGTTCCCTACGAAGTACTGTTTGTCGAGGCTGGATTGAACTCTTCTATTTTACCTAAGCTTGGCATGATCCCACCCTCGTCACCAGAAATGTTATGTTCTCGGGGAAAAGTTCAACAGACAAACAAGACACACAAGATGGCGGACCAGCACGTGTTTACATACAGAGCAACCACTGGACACTGCGGGCTCACTAGAAACTATTAATATCACTATAACAGTGTACAATTGATTAATAGCAGAGCACTCGCTGGGCCAAAGGCCCGGCTGCGCAGCCCCATAGTCATAGAACCCATGCCCATCATTTTTCATGGTCATGGCTAGCGGAATGTTTCGCGGGTGCGTCAGTCCGCTGTTACTGTTTACTAGCCCAGTAAACACTTTAAAAGTTGGATCTTTCGCAGTGTTCAGCGGAGCAGTAAAGTCGTTATTTCCGTGAATTTTTTCGCGGTTTGCTACTCAAGACAGGGATACTAATTAAGGGATACTCAAAAGCCGCTTTAGTGGAAAAAGAAGAGCTTTCAGGGATAAAGTCTTGCTTCGAGGAACCCTCCTACGTTTTTATCAATGCAGGGCAATGCGGGGAGATGCCTTGTTTTTATTACGGATTTCAGAACCGAAGAAGCAGAGTTTTAACGAATGTCCAAGCAGTCCAGTGACTTAAAAGTAAAATAAATCACATTTTTCGATGGGAATTTATGTTGATATCAATTTTTGATTGATTTTTCCCTTGTGTTCTCTTAAGTTTTGGAGACATGTTTATGAAATATGCTCAAATTAAGTCGTGTTGTTATCTTGAATTTCATCAAGGACAGCTCTGCCTTGATGCGCTATAAATGGTACATGTTTTGCTTTCAAACATAAACTAATGGAGATTTAAATAAAATTTTTTGAAAGGTTGTG
>JAJGOT010000371.1:850000-862384 GCA_022457155.1 Cladopsammia gracilis
GTTTTATCCCTGACGGCTCACAGCAATTGTTGCATCCTTTCGTCATTTGCGAGGTGTCATGGAGGCACCAACCCCACTCATTGTTGCCAGGATATCATCTTTGTTCTTGTTGACATGGTTCCCTGGTCCCTCCCAAACCCTTTTATTGACATGACCATTATTTGTTTTGTTTTTATGTTTTTTAATACGACTTTACCAGTTAATATTCAATTCCTTTGACCAACACCGGTATTTCTTCTTTGTTTTTGATTGTTTTTTAAATTTTTTTGTTAAGTTTTTACAACATGTTTTTAATGCAATCGCTGGAACCACTACTTTGTAATAACGACGTGAAGCTATCGACGTTTGAAGATGCACTTGACTTTTTCATAACACCGTTTCAACCCTTCTCTATTTTCAATTTGGAACAGGTCATCGTACTTTCTGAAGATCTATCTGATTTTATCTTTCCCAGGACAGGTAGTAAACTTTCCAAACCTTTGTCTGATGGTTTCGGTGTCCTCAGCAGACCACACTCTTCGTCGTTTGGTAAAATCCTCATCTTCGTCTGCTGCCCATTTTGAAGCTCTTTTCTTGCCATCATCCTTTGGTAGTTCCGATGGATCTACGGTTGGCTGTTTCTTGATCAGGTAGGTTGTGTAATTCACTACTTGCTTGACCCGAAATCTGTAGACACTCAGTTTTCTCAGCGTAAGGTTAGTCATCATCTTCATCTGAGCATCTTTCATTGTCACCTTTCTCTTCGCGAAGATTTCGTTCGCAAAGACCTCTCTCGCCGCTTTCTTCTGCTCCTCATTCAAGGCATTAGTGATGCCTGAGGTACCGAGGCCTGACTTTGATTGAATTGTTGGAGAAATCACTGACGCGTCATCTCCTGATTTGTCGTCATCTCTCGGCTCTGCCTGTCTAGGGTTGCTGTCTGCAGCAGAGCTGGGCTCTGCTTCTCTGGTGTTTGTGTCTGCTGCCAGCTCTGCTTCTCTGGTGTTTGTGTCTGGCGCGTTGGGCTCTACCTCGTTCGTGTCTGCGTTTGCTGCATCGCTGGGTTCTGGTTCTTTGGTGTTGGGTGATGAACTGTTTGATGGGTTCACTTTCTTTTTACCACCAATTACTCTCGCGATAACTTCCATGGCATCGGAGGCTTCTGCAGTGAGCTTTGTTCTCACATAGCTCCTCTCGGCGGTCTTAGCTGAATGGCTCATCACCTTCTGAACTTTTCTGGCGTTCTCTGGCTCTTTTCGGATGGTCTGTGTTGCGATATATTTTCGGAGTTGAGTGTGATACACTCTTTGCCCTGGCTTCACTCCACTCTTTTCCCAGAATTCGCTGAACCGTCGCCCAATTGTCCCTGTTTTGATGGCTTCACCGTCGTTTTTTATGAACAGCGCCTTTTCACCTTCCTTGGCAAACTGTGGACGTATGTTAACTATATACAGGTGCATGAGATCTTGCAGATTTTCATCCATGCCCAACATTGCCGGGCCATCCTTTGATCGTTTGTGCTTTGTCACTAACACGATTCTATTGCCCCGCTCCTCCCTTGCCGTCAGGTACTCGTCCACTTTGGCATTGTTTAGTGCCCCTGGCCTTGTTCCAGTCGCAAAGCTGAACCTCACTAGTAGGAGATCACGTGCTGCTATGAAATCTTCTTCTTTTAGCAGGTTTGGCGTGGCACGTGCTTTTTCAAAAGCGGCAAGGCCCTTTTTATACGGTGCCGATGTTTCTAACAGTGCCACATCGTCGTCTGTTAGCAGGTTGTCGCTTTCGTTTATATAGCGTTCCATTTGCAGGTCTTGCGTTTTGGAATCTATCGACGATCGCCAACCGCGAAGTTCGGGGATAATCTGTGAAAATGCCTCCTTGTACGATTGATGTATAGGAGGCATATGCTTGGGGTTGTACTTGTTGGACGTGATGTACTGTAAAAATTTCTCGAGGCTTGTTACATACGAGATCAGTGTGCCCGGCGCCCTGGACTGGTTTTCCAGGTGGGGCAAGATCCAGTCGATCCACACTGCATCCCCAGACTTCCCAGCCTTCCCAGCCAAGCATACGATGTCGTCATCGTCATCTGTTAACTCCTCTAAAATGGTATTGACCTGGCTGGCATGCTGTAGGCGTGTGTTTTTAGTTTTGCAGCCACATGCAGGCAGGGACAGGTAGTTGAAGAAGCCACAGAGCCATTTGTGGCGGTGACTGTCATATACTGTGGCTGAGTAGTAGTCTTCAGCCTTCCCAGTAGCCTTCCCTTTACCGTTTTTTTTTTCTGTCCAATCTTCGTCTTCTGCTTCAGACTCTTCTCCTGCAGACTTTTTACTCCCTTCAGATTCTTCTGCTTCTGCTGATTGTTCTGCTTCTGCTTCTCCTGCAGGTCGGCTGCGTTCTGTGTCTGAGCTATTGTGTACAGAGTAACCATCTTCGTCCTCGCTGGTAGAATCCTCGTGCCCGTTTTCACTTTCTTGGCTTGTCGATGGCACTGGTTTGTGAGGTTTGGCCGAAGATGTTGATGGCTTTTCTTTAATTGGTATTTGCCTGTCTGGAATGGCGTATTCCAAATCCAACAGGCCACCGTAGTTTGCTGCATTCTTTAAGTGGATTTTGTACTCCACGTTATCTGGTTTCATTTTATGGACGTTCTTCAAGTGCGTTGCCAGGGAGAGCACGATGCTATGACATCCAGTCACGGGGCAGCACTTCCTATTGCATCCTGTTTTCGTTGTTTTGTTTTTTTTTGTCCACGACTCGTTTTCCTCTCTTTCTCGAGCCACTGATCATAATGGAGGCCACACGATCGAGGTCGTCTTCCACAATTTCATGTTTTCTCACGTAGATCTTTAAGTGCCGCTTTATACTAGAGCCAAAGTAGTCGCAGCCAGAAACGCGACATTTTACAAGATGGTGGTGGCTGCGTTTCTTGCTGCTATCTCCCTTCTCATTCTCTTCTCCTCCCTCTTCCACAACAGCTCTGTCGGCATCAGCTCCGTCGGCGTCGGCTCCTTGACGTTAGCGCTTCGCAGAAATTGGTATTAGACTTTAAAAAAATCGTAAATAATCGACAATTCGTGTTATCTTCAAGTGGTTTACAAGATTCTATAGCGCATTTAATGGTTAACAATGACACATAGCTCAAAAGATGTAATTCTATCTCTGTTTCTGGAAAAATGTTGACGTTTGATCAATGAATTGCGTATTAAACACTCAAAAGTACACGAAATACTGCCCTTTGTCCATTCGACGTAAATCACTCAAAATGAGCAGTACTGTTACCGGCTTACATTTATTTGATAGAGAAGGGATAGATGCGTGACTGACAAAAACATTGAAGGTAGAATTTGAAGCGTTTGGCAGATACGATCACACAAAATCAGCTGACAAAACTAAAATTTTCCTACCAAAAAAAATATTGACAAAGTTTAAACGCCTATATCTCATATTCAATACATGCAAAAAATACCAAAACAACCAAAAAGTTTCCACAATGATAGATCTATCAGAGTCTGGAAGGAGAAGCTACAGCATTAAATTTGTAATTTTTTATGATTTTTTAAAGAGAGGGCAAAAATACGAGAAAAGGGGTCGATTTGCCCTCCTACTCAAACGTTGAAAGGTCAATATCTCAAACAGATCGCAAGGGTAAGCTTTGAAAAAAGTATGAGAAGTAGCAGAGAGATAGAGGTATACGGCCATTGAAAAAAAATATTGGAAATGTCATGTTTTATAGGTGAAAAAAAATTAAAAAGCCAAAGTTTATTTGCCCTCTGCACCTAAAACTTTGACCCTCTCGGAGAAAAAAATTTGTAAAATATTCAGGTTTCAACCAAATTGTATCTTATTTTCACAAATGAGTACACTACTACATAGTTACAATCTGTATAAGTTTGGTGTCTTGCCCTCAACTTTTTTTGAAAAAGTCACTTGTTCAAATCCGGTGTTTCATTTTTGGGTCTCTTTTTATGAAAGAGTCCTCACACATGGTGTATAGTACTAGTAACTACACTCCATTTTTTTGGGCCAAAATTTTTGTTGAAAAAAAAATTCCTAGGGTTAGTCAAGGGCAAGTATTGCACCCATTGAAGGTATAGAAATGTATATTTGATCAAAATCTAAGGAAATTTGAGCCAAAAATGAGCGATTATCCCGCCAATGTCAATTTGCCCTCATTTTGTGTATAAATGAATTCCTAAAAAGAACATCTTTTTATGGCAAGATCTGAAACTTGGCACAATTGACGTCCTCCATCAACTGCCCAACATATGTTGAAGACAGCTCATCAAAATATCATCTTCCTTCCAGAGGGCAAAAGGAGGGGAAATCGACCTCCTATGAACCTTATTATAGTTAGGGTTGAGTTTAGGGTTAGGGTTAGGTTTTAGAGTCGAGGGGAAGAGAAGTATTCTGATATCATGATTTTTCACTCTATCACTGGGAGAAGAAGAAATTCGACTTAAATAAATATTCTGATAATATCATGATTTATCACTTTATCACTGGGGGAAGAACAAATTCTACTTAATTAAATATTCTGATAATATCATGATTTATCACTCTATCACTGATAGTACAGGTAAAGTTCATTCATTAAGTATTCTGATAAAATCATGATTTATCACTCTATCACTGGTGGTAGAAGTAAAGTTACCTCATTAAATATTCTGATAATATCATGATTTATCACTCTATCACTGGTGGTAGAGGTTAAAGTTCCTTCATTAAATATTCTGATATCTTAATTTATCACTATCACTCGGAAGAGAACAAATTCTACTTAATTATGTATATTCTGATAATGTCATGATAAATCACTGTATCACTGGGAGAACAAATTCTACTTAATTAAATATTCTGATAATATCATGATAAATCACTGTATCACAGGGAAAAGAAGAAATAGTAACTTAATTAAATATTCTGATAATATCATGATAACATATATTTATATGAGAAAAACCCATTGCGGAATGTCAAAAAATCAACCCCTTATATCACGAAAGATATATCATGATAATAGCAATATTTTTAAAAAGGGATGTATTAGAAAAAACATGATTTATCATAACTGATTATTAGTCCTGATATAATGATAATACGCAATACTGCACCTCTCTCAAACTGTCCTTGACTAACTAAAATGAACATTACCCTTGCAGATTTTCATTCTTAATTGTCTTGCTGATTCTTTCTCGCCGAGGAGGGTGGACCCAAATACAAAAAACGGGGAACTCGTCAGAAATTTTCAATAAACATCCTAAAAGATATCATAATCTCGTTTGTTTGGCGTGGTTCAAATGAATTTAAGCCCCCAAGAGCTGTCTATCCTATCATGTCAAATTCTGTCGCATTTTTCTGCCCAATATCCTAAAAGGTACCGCACTAATTCTAATAGTAGATTTTACCACCCTTAATGGAACAAAATTACAAATTTTGAACCTAAAAGGTATGACGAGCACCACTTTCATTTTAAGATGAGAATGCTTCTCGGGCTAGGAAAATAATAATAACAAAAAAGTCTAAAAGTATAGCTGATAAATTATAAATTTAATTTGGAGGATTTTGTCGCTGTCCACCCATTTATGGATGGCATTGATGTTTGTTTCCCACATTTCCCTTTCTTTAAGGGTAACAATTCGAAGGCAGAAAATCTTTTGATCTTCGTGTCCTGGCCTCATGACAATCCTGTAAGTAAACATGTTTTAGTTTCCAATTGACAAATTCTTTCATAATTTTAAAACAAACAAGAGGCTTCACGTAGCCTATACTCATGCGCATGAGGCTTTTAAGATGCATTGATTGAAGCTACCAATTTTCTGTACTTGCTTTGAATATTTCATTTATTAATTCCCGAACAAACCCACACTAGTCTAATACTTCCTAAACCGTGATTACATTGGGTTATCCCCCTAATGGATGGAAAGATTTTTTGACCCCTCCCCTTCTGCCCGGATTTTCTGGCCCGCTTGACCCCCCTCTCGCCTGAATTTCCAAGCCCAGAGACCCCTCCTCCCGCCCGGTTTTCCAATGAATTTTTGGAAGCCCTAAATTGATTGTTAATGAAAAAAAATATGTGCAATCGTATTCTGGAGATTCTGCTTTTAATTTTCAAAACTGTGGTGATAAGTGCTATAAATTGGTGAAACATTTTAAAAATAAATATTGCATGACGCATCATAACCCCCCCATGATTTCAAAACCAAATTGAAATGAAATTTTTCTATAAAGCTAGTTCCTTAAATAACTGCTTTGATTTTGCCATGTATTAGTTTTTTCCAGGCTTTACAATTTCTTCAAAGTGTTGTCGCAAATACACAATTTTGTTTGATGCAAATTTTGTGTGAAATGTAATTCGATCGCGCCCTGTTTTGTCATGATCATGAATCCAAAATATTTTTTCTAAAGGTCAAAACTTTTTAATGAAACTCATATTCCCTTGAATAAAAGAGTTAAACACTTATCCAAATTCAGTGATTTTCTGCTTCCAGAAGGCTTGGCAATTTATTTATTCTAATTGCAGTGCAGAGTGTCTGTGAATTGTATTATAAACATCACAAACTAATATTTGAATTCAGCAGCCTGCTTTATTATATCTAGTGTTTTCTAAAATTTCTGACCATTCATTGCCATTCTTATCCCTAAAGATGATTCGCATAATATTTTCGCAAATCAACAAAATCTTGAAAGCAAACTTTATTTAAGAAACTGCTATTTAATTCAATCATATTTATTAGCGTGCCTTTACCGTGATTATTGGCTTCATGAAGAAAACATTCGAACAAGTTTGCATCTACTGTTTCCCAAACCGTGACTGCTTTCTGTTACATTTGAAAAGACTACTTTTAAAAGCAGACTACTTTAAAAAACGACCAGGCTATTTTTCAATTTTAGCAATTCTCAAAAACGGTATTACGCGACCGTCGGCCATCTGCCGTTGACTCTGTTTAGAGTGCACAAAAGCTCACAAAAGCAACCTTTTCCTCGGTCTAGTATAACAAGTATGACTACTCCGAATAAAATACACCAGTTGTGTATTGAAAATTGCCAAAGAAACTGATTTGGAAATCAAAATTGCAGAAAATACAGACATCTTTGCGTAAGGCGATGCGTGTGAAGTTTAATAGAAAATTTACTAGAAAATTCAAGTCTTGTTTTGTTTACATAATATCAGATGTCATTACGACTGAATTTGAGAATGGTTTATAAACATTTCTCCAAAACAAGACGCAGAAAAAGTGGATCACAGTTAATATCAACATTATAAATTCTTACCGAAAATTTTAATTTCTTTTACAGTAAAGTTCCTCGTCTGTTTGAAAATTCTTTAAAGCTCCGCCTCTTCGGTTTTGATTGCCCTGGTCCGGCACTGATAAAAGTGTTTGAAGTTCCTCAAAGCAAGATTTAGTTGCTTAAAGCTCTCCTTTTTCTCCACTATAGCGGCTTTTGGGCATTCTTCAAAGCTTTCTTTCCATTTTTAATATTTTAAATGTGAGTTATTAATCCAATGACACAAAACTACGGTTTTAAAAACCAAGCAAATGCCGAGCGCGGCAGCCATTTTTGTAGAATTTGTTGGTGACCCGACGACCCAGTCACTAAAATATGCGTGCATAAATTTCCATGCAAAATCGTGACAAAAAATTAAAAAAGTCAAAACGAGAAAAACAAAGACCATTTTTTGACCTCATGCTGCTTCGTGCATGAGTAAAAATGTGTTTGATATTTGTTACACCCAAACATGATATATTAAGAATATTGACTAATAAATAAAAGCAAAAAATTATGCTATTACTGGATGGATAATTCATGCAAATGCGGCTTGCCATCTAATATTCTGGGCTATAAAATTATTACATTATCAATGCACTAGGAAATCATACTAATTATTGTACTAATGGTTAAATTAGTACAATAATAGTATGATTTCTAGTTTTTAATCGCATTATTGAATAATAATAACATCTCTGATGGTCAAGTGAAGAATATGATTCCCTGTTGTTTTATAAAGGAAACTTTAAGGTAATGGTTACTCCAACAGTCGTTGCACACACTTGTGTCTTCACACTTTTCAAATAAAACTTACTACTCAAGGATGTGTTTCCAACAACTTCTATATTTGAAACACCTTATCTCTACCGTCACGGGATGTGCAGCAGAAACCAACTGGAGAAACAAATCTTTATCCTTCTTTAATACAGCTCTCCACCTGTTTCCATCACTTGAAAACAGGTGGCTCGTCAAAGGGACTGTCCTTGTGCCTACGAATTACTGACTGACACCACCTTGTGGTGTCAGTCAGACCAAGAGTAAAAACCAGAGCAAGCTTCTGAAGTCTGCTTACTGAGTTCTGAACAGTTGAGTGTAGAGTAAGTTAAGTTTTAGTTAAAAAACCAAGCGATATTAAGGCATTAACCCTTTAACTCCCAAGAGTGCCAAACAGAAAAAATGAAGAAAAATTCCAAATTTCATTTTGTAAAATATTAAAAAACAAATGGTACCACGCAAAAGTTCCGCCAAAGAGGTTTCATTTGAATGGTCACACCATAGGATTTCATCCACAGACTCAAAAGTTAGAACTATGTTACATGTCTTCATAATTGACTCTGGGACTACACTTACACTAGAGGAGATTTTTCCGGATTCATTTTGCCGTTTAGACGCTGATGGATGAATCCGAAATAAAAACGTCACTGATTGGTTGCGTCTCCAGAGATTTTGAATCGAAATATAAAGTGAATACTTTGTATCTGATTACTGTAAATCTGCACTGTTTCGAAGTGTAAACAGTTCCCATGAATCCAGATACTTTTTCGCCTGTTGTAACTGTTCCCGCATTTTTTGATGTGTGTAAACTGTTGGGAAACCAAATACCCTTTAGTATAAACGCCTGCGAATCCGGAAACATTTATGAATCTGGACAAATCTCCTCTAGTGTAAACGTAGTCTGGGAGTGAGAGGGTTAAGGTGTTTCGATACCATACCTACATTTTTCAATTGGCTTTTAAGCGGTCTTCTCCATGTCAGATCAAAGTGAAATTTTCAATACTAACTGGTTTGGAATTGAAGTTTGGCAAGATGTATTTTCTGGTAAAATAGATATTACCATGACGACGATAAACAAGAAACTTAGAACTCAGTAAAAGTGAAATTTTGTGCGTTGAAGATTTCGCATTGAAAATCCCACATAGACGTCTTAAAATATGGTCTATGGCAAATATATTTTGCAAGAATAAAAAAAAATTCTGTATGTTTGATTTAAATAAATCGCAATAACATTTCAAACCTTGATATTTGTGTACTGGTAATAAATTGATTGAGAGATTAATGTCTGGTTTTGTGAAATTACTTAAAGATAGTGTCAAAAAGTGGCTTGATGTTATGTCTGTACACCTTCAAAGTTTTGTTTGCTTTCTCTTTTGCGATCTTGAGAACTGTCTTTTTTCCTAACATCGCTTCATGTGCAGATTTTGGGTATGTTTCGAGAAACGGCTCGATGGATTTAAAAAATTAACATTTATCTGACTTGGAAAAGACCACTTAAAAGCCGATTTAAAAATATAGGTATGGTCTCCAAAACTGTATCGAAACACCTTAATATGAACTTTTCCTGCTATCCTGTACTGACACATGAAAAAAGTCATACCCAAAAGCAAGGTCACAGAACTGGAGAGGAATAATGCCAGAAAATTTTGCATTATTTGGCGATGATCGCCTCCTCGCCATTACCTCCACATTCTTTCATTGAGGTAGGATTGAAGATTTTTCCTTTTAATTCCCCTTTTCCGTTTCTGTCCTTGTTTGAGGTTGTTCCAATATGACTCTACTTCTTGGGTGTGTACCCCAGTGTGTGGGTCGACAAAATTATGGGCATGCACGACAACTCTGTGCCTGCGGACATCTGGCAGATGAGCAATTTCCCTGTATGCCCCCCAGTCGTCCATATGGACCTCACTCCTGGGCAGGAGGCATCTTTCCACTATTGGCAAAAGAGTTGCTGCATTTCTCTGTTTAATCACTTTAAAATACCATCGCGCAAGACAGTATTCAGTCGTGATTACTCCGAACACCCACGCATCACGGGCAGCCCGCCTTCCTCTGCCGTACTGCAAAGAGACAAAATGTATCAAGACGTGTTACAGCCTAAAAATGTTTGGTGTGTAGCCAGGCATGTTAAAAATAAAAAGATATTAAAAAGTTGACACTGGCTAAAAATGTTGTGTTTGACCTTTCAGCCACTACTGTTACCTTCTTCAGCAAAAGATAAAATGCAAATGTCTAATGGCGTCCTGATGGTATACGATATATGCAAATATTAATTCGCACCTTGAAAGAATATTTTCAGCCTGGTGTTCGACATAGGCATAGGGATAGGGTATAATCATAATCTGAAGCATCAGTAATAATTAAGAACACAACTGGGAGGACATGACATGACATGACAGAGGACAGATGGCAAATAAATGTTACAAACTGTAGAATTAAAAAAAACCAAGTGCGGTGTGATTTTTGGTGACGTTGTCATTGTTGTGGTTGCTTAAGTTCTGTCAATAGAGCACTTCGCCAATTTTCCCACCATAGCACGCTAGCACGCAGGTGAGAAACCTGGAACGAGTGTTATTTGGTGGTTTTGGCCTAGGGTTTCTACATTCCAAAATGTACTTCAACCCTACTTTGTGGCCATGGAAACGTGTCGTCTCTTTTAAGGAGCCAAAGCATGCACGCCACCAAGTATGATCTACACCATACTTGAAAAGGCACTTGACCAATGTAAAAAGAAAAGTGTGATTATAAGGCACATGTAGCAGCGTGATAAAAATTTGCTTGTTATTGATAGCTTGTGTTCCAAGTAATACACCTCGTCAGCTGTGAACCCTAATTTTCTGACGTATTAAGAATCTCAAGTGCACTTGAGTCAAGCTCTTGCTCATCTGCGACATACTTAGTTTGTAGTGTGAAACCACGCATTATTGACCGCAAAGTCATAGTCCTTTACACGTTTTCACTACCTAAGTGGAAGCATAATAAACAAAATTTTTTTTATCCTTATGCTTATATGCATCCGAAAGCAAAAGGTTTTGAAATTTTGACATTCTTAGCGCTTGTCCTTTGTTGGAGTGTGTGCTTGCAGGAAGATATACTGATGTAGAATGCACTTTCAATTTTTTAAACCTGACATATTGGATGAATCGTGAATTGAAAGACCAGAACGGACCATTGCGTGCATTTTTGTTTTTGTTTCGGTTAACATCGGAATGAGGCTTCTATTGTTTCTACTGTGTTTCACACTTACAATTTAGTCTCCGGGGCGACTGAGCAACAATTAGTTAAGATAGGTTGATAGTTTCCAAAGGCCACCAATAATCATTCATAAAAAAGTCATTATTTACAGTTTGTATTGGTTACCCTAGCGATTCCAGAATTTTAGTGACAAAAGCTAGTGCTTAGTCGCTCCAAAGCTTCTGGAGTGGCAAATAAAGATTGCAATTGACACCAATGCGCACAAAGTGTAATGGTCCATTTTGGGACTTAAACATTCACTTATATCCTGAATTCCCGGGAGGGTACTCCCATATATGAGCTGTATAGGTATGTGCCACTGTGATGGGTCTGGTTTTCAGAAATTTTTGGTCTAGAATAGGGTATCATTTTCTGCGAAACTGATCAATTGTGTGGAGAATTTAGTCCAGACAAGGTTTACTGGCAAATGGCATTTAAAAATCTGTATGGCAGGCAGTACGGCATTTTTACTGACCCTTGTTAACTAATAACTGTGATAGTGAATGAGTTTCTGGAAAATAGCGTCTGGAATAGGTCTAGGATACGGTAGGGTTTTTTGGTGTTTGGTATAGAATAGGATTGCAAAATGCAGCTAAAATGGTCTAGTATATGTTAACGGTCTCAGAGCCCCAGTGGCACAACCCTGCCTAAAAATTTGCAGAGTACCCCCCGCCCCCCGGGCCTGAATGAACAAAGGATTAAAAAAAGCAGAACTTTTTCACCTTTGCTTTATGGTTAAATTTGTTTTTTTCGCACTTGATAACTGCCGTTGGTCGAATGGTAATATTGGTCTGTTTTCCAGATCAACGGAGCATAAATCTTGAAGTAGTCTACAAATCTTGGACACCAGGCTTCGGCTTAAGTCCAGCGTTTCCGCTATCGATTTTTGAGGATGGTCTTGTAGGAAATAAAAGATTACCCGAAGGATGGTTCCCGATGGTAGTTCAGCAAAGAAGCTGTTTGCTCATAGGCTCCTTTTCTTTCAGCATCCACTGCATCTCCTTTAAACAAAAAAGGAATCAAGCAAAGAAAAATGTGACAATGTGTCAATTTGAATTAGAACAAAATAAAATACTTTTTCTGCGATCCTGTGAACTTTTCCATAATCTGTTGCCCACTTGG